>JAQQPU010009415.1:19335-32847 GCA_029168905.1 Artemia sp. Kazakhstan ARC1039
GAAAAAAAGAATATATATATATATATATATATATTCTTTTTTTCAACGCTGGCTAATGGTTCTTTACGCCTGATGAAAGTATATGAAATCTGTTTTTTCGTATAAAATTCGTTCGTACTATGTACTATTTTAAAAATTTGGAGTGGATTGCAACTTCTGTGATATGGTACACATTAAACGAATAAATAACGCTACTGAAAATATATTTATTTCAAACAACAATGCAAATAAAAAAGAAAAAGTTAGTGTGTATCAGTTCTTGTGTCTCAAAATTTTGAGCAATGGAGAAGATTTCTTTATTTGCTTCACATAGAACAACTCTTTTATTAACTTAAATAATTTAACGCTTTTACTACAGTTCAAAGGAATAAGTGCTATGAACCTAACCTTTGCATTTTAAGTGCTCTACCTTGTTTTTTGAAGGCTCCCCGATTTTAAAGTAACTTTCTTTTTACAGGCTTATATGGGTTTTCCATGAAAACAAAGGAGAATATAAGAAAGCGAAAATAGCTCCGCCACGCCTTGGAGGAAAAAGGATTGGTGTTTTCTCAACTCGAACGCCACATCGTATGAATCCAATTGGTCTCACACTGGCCAAGTTAGAACGTGTTGAAGGTATGCTGAGACTCACCTCGAAATATTTTGTAATTATAGTTCAGAGGGCATTATGTGAATTTTTGTATCGAAATGAGATCTACTGCTCATTCCCTTAAAATTCCCACGCTACGTGCAGTCTCTCATCCCAGACCAGGGTTGCCACTTTTCCTTTTTCTCCTCTTTGTTTCTCCTTTTTTTATCATTTAGGACTAATCACTCTCAGATTAAATATTTCCGTTTTTATTTCTAATGAAAGAATGTAGGTTAGATGCTTGAAATGAAGATGAGTTAAAAGAGCACTTCTAATTTTGCTTATTCTATTATCTGTTGGTCCTGACATTTAATGTAGCCCCGTTTTGAATCGCGGGCAAAATCAAACTACGAAATAAACGCTCTCTATATCTGAAAAAAGTAGACTAGAAAGTTTCACACAGTTTTTTATTTAGTCAAACGACTTTAATTTTTAAGATACAGGTTTGAAACACGGTTTTAGGCAGGTTGTTGAATCAAAAATATAAACAAATAAATAATGCACAGAAATACAGCCTTTAGAATTTCACTCACAAGAACTAATTACGCCTTCATGAAATGAAAATGATAATGAAGCTGTATAAGAGTCCCTGACATGTTTTTAGATTTTTTTTTTGCCCATTGGAGTCAGAAAATTCAGTTACATCAGGTTTACTTTACAGTGCTCTTTTGCATGGTTTTTCTTTATTATTAATATTTATGAAGTTTTTATTTGCCATGAACTGTGATATACTGTCGCTGATTTGCAGAATCCTGTCCAATGATTGTTTCCTTATTATCTTTAAAAAAACATCTCAAAAAAATAATCTAAGTGGAAAGTGGGTTAGATAGATCTGGGGTGTGTGATGAATGCATAGTAAATAGTAAACAATAAAAAATAAGCAACTTAGGGAGGAAATTTTATTTTTTGCATTTCAAATTGAAACTTGGAAATCAGGAATAAACATGGGTACTCTATAAAGCATGCAATAGGTGTGAGGAAGATTCTCGTTTGATGTTTGAATGTAAGAATAACTCATTCTATACTTTGGTATTTCTATGATATGGCATTAACAGAAAGATTACACAACTGACTGCTGCTTCTGTGCGGTAGTTGAGAAAGCATTTAATACAGAAAAGAAAACAACTTGTCTAACCTTAACTCAAGTGTGTTTCCAATACCTCATGATTCTGAAATACCTGGTCTCCAGCAACCTTCTAATTTAAATGATATCCTGAGTTAGTCAGAGGATTCAGACGCATTAGCTTCCCAGAATTTATTTAGTTTGAATTTTTCCATTGAAAGGGAACCTTAAGCTTTTCTCTGGTGGTACTCAGGGACCTAATGTAAGACTTGTCACTGTCAGAAAATCAACTAATTAGTCAGATCGAGGCTAAAAAACGAAAAATTGCCATTATCTGCACCTCTTCTTTGTTTCATGGGCACCAAGAGAGAAAATTTACTCAGAATTTATCTAAAGAATGGATTCTGGTTGACCGTAATGACGTTCAAGAGCTCATGAAGTGTTTTGAAAAATAA
Organism: Artemia sp. Kazakhstan ARC1039; assembly: GCA_029168905.1. Classification (NCBI taxonomy): domain Eukaryota; kingdom Metazoa; phylum Arthropoda; class Branchiopoda; order Anostraca; family Artemiidae; genus Artemia; species Artemia sp. Kazakhstan ARC1039. Next base: position 21,482 of record JAQQPU010009415.1, read on the forward strand.
AGATGATTCATTAGAACGAAGCATATCTATTAATTATCAGAAACTAGATTCGTAGCAGTTTCACTGCATAATGGTAATGTACTTACACTCCTCGCTATGGGATATTCGTATCCAAATGAATGAAAGTTATGATAATTTACCTGCGATTAATGAAAAAATCAATATTGAGATTATCAATAGAAGATTTGTGGAGATGTTAAGATACTAACCATGTTGTCAGGTGACCAGGGAAGCTTTACACCTTACTTTCATTCTCGATGGGACGGTAGAACCAAACATCTGTACTGGACAAAACTGAGATAGTTTAACTCCCAGTTGGAAAAATGTTATCACTATTATCTTGTTTCTGCCAGAAAAAAAGTTAATACCACCTATTCGTGTTAAATTGAGGCTAGTAATACAATTCGTCAAACACCTGGAAGAGATAAGGATTGTTTGAGACAACTGTGTTGCAAGTTCCCGAAACTTTCTGAAGCCAAGATTGAAGAGATTGGCCTAAATCTAAAGACCGACTTTTATTTGGCAGTGTTGGCAAAACCGGAACGGGTAAAGGCCAATTGCCTTCTTATTGAGAACGATATTCTTTTTCCAGTTTGGTGCATTGTAGGAAAAAGAAACCAAAGGCGTGGCTTTTTCTGCAATGTTTGAAAACGGAGCAGTGTAGAATATCTGGATTCAGAAAACGTATGTTTGCAGGTTTGCAGAAAATGCCAAATATAAATTGATTTTAACGGATCTTCGCTTTTTAGAATCAATAGGAGACAAGAAAATAGAAGCGTGGAACTTTTTCACAAATATAGTACACAATTTTTCGGGGAATGCTAAGGATTCTAACTACAAAACCATTGTGCAACTTATACTGGCAGCTTAAAAATCTCGAGGTTGCAAGAGAAACTGAAAAGCTTATAGCATACACCCCCGTATTGAGTATTCGCCTGAATACTTAAGAGCCAAAAGTGAAAAACAAAGTAAAATATTTTCTCAGGGTGTCCTAGATGTCTCCAAGGGAAATGCAATGACCAATCGAGAAACTAAAGAAGGAAATCTGAAACCAGTTTTGAGGAGCATAAAAAAAAAAGGAAAGGTATCAATAAAAGAACGAAATAAAACTGTACAAGTGTCGGAACAATAGGCTATAACTTGTAAGAAAATAAATGTAGGCTACTCGGTTTGGGGTAAAAAAAATGTTTTTTTTTTTTTAATTTGTTTTGTGAAAAAAGTATGTGTGATAGGATGTCATAGAAGTTAGTTTCAATTTAATAAATTTGCTTGTGGTTGACATTTTTAAATAAGCTGATCTCTTGTCTTAAAGATTATTAAAAATATTTCCTATTTCGTTATTCATTTCATTCCCTGGTGTCTGACTTGGGCCCTTCTACTGTGTAAGTCTTGTTCTTAATTGTTAAATAAGTCCCCGTGTTTGTACCAAATTACAAGTTTATCTTAGTTCCCTTATTGGGATTTAGGAGGAAAATTATTCTTCTTGGAATTTACGGAAACTAAAAAACTGTCTACAGAAAGATAGAGGTAGCGATTAAACATAATGTATTATATAAATCATAACAACACAATAAAGTTTTGTCAGATTGATTCTTTTCTTAAAAGCCCCAAATCAAAGGCTATAGGCTTTTAAATGTCTGAGTAGGTTTCCTTAAGAGTTAAAAGCAAGCTACATGGGCACACACTCCCCTTTCGTTAAGAGGCTTTGGTGGAAAATCCTGAAGTTGCATCATCTGGAAGAATTTTACCTAATTGGAAAAAATCTCCTTCGATAATTTAGAAGTATTTATATGTCATAATTAATTGATCTCAACCTTTGGACGGAAAAGAGGGAGATTCCAAAACAGTTTTTTTAGGTAAAATTTTTTTCGTTTTTCAAGTAAATTTTTCAATTATATAACATTTTGTAGGTCTTATAGTTTGGATATCTGTAGCTACCCTCAATGCCCCCTTAAAGAAGTATATATGCCTCAAACAGGTCACGCCATCTTTTCTTTAAGGCGAATTGGCTTTAAAGATAAACCTTTTATTTTGTTTTAATGGTTATCGAGACCTCGACTTGTAACACTTAAAAAGTATCTTGTACACAGTAAACTAATAGCTTGAATATAGCATAAATAATTTGTGTTCCATACGAAACCACAAAGCATGCGTCTACTTTAACAATTTTGTTTGATTGCTCCTTTGTTTAATGTTGTATCTAATTTTTACTTCATTCTTAAAGGTTCGGTGCTTCATCTAAGTGGTTTAGATCTTCTTGATGGAACCCCCGTTCTAGACATAAAGCCATTTATACCTGAATATGACACTGCAGATGGTTTGAAGAAAAGAAATCTGCTCTTTGAAAGGGACGTCTCAAATGTGAACTCTGAAGATTTGGAACCTGTCGACGAGGTAAAAGAGTTTAACAATGCATGTGAAAAGGTGTCTTTAAATGACGATGTAATGGACTGTCAGAATATTCGTTTATCTATTTCAAACAATCTGGTAAGCGATCATTTATCAGAGAAGCAAGTGAAAGAAAAGGATAGCCAGTATGATTTAAACAGGCTGGAGAATATTTCCATCTCTGATCATTGCTTGCTTTCAAGTTCTAATTGTGCCTTGGAAGATGACAGTCATGTTATAGCCACAAATGAGAACGGTGCAAATGTTCAAACTGACTTGAATAATGGTAATATCAGTAGTTGTGTCGATTTGAATCTTGATTCTGTATCAAATGATAATTCTGACGTTCGGGTTGCAAATTGGCTTAGTAATAATAACAAAAAGAGAATTCCGGTTAAGTTCAGTGACAATGCTATAGCCCAGTTGCAACGTTTCTCGAGTGGGTCGGGTTGTTATATGTTTCGGTATTTGAAAGATATCAATGAAGCTAAAAATGCCATTTCTCATATACTTGGTGAAGATCCGAGATCCATTTATAGGAAAAAAAAGTGCGTAGATAGGTTATATTTTTTTATGGTTGATAATATGCATGTCACGGCTTGGTACGATGACGAAAGTATTGAGTTTGAGGTTGTGCGAATAATGCCAAAAATTTTGAGACAAAGGAACTGATACACTTTAACTTTTTTCTTTTTTTTTGCATTGGTGCTTTAAATAAATCTATATTCGTACTGTTATTAGTCTTTAATTTATGAGTAATAGAGCTAAATTTCAAAATATGTATTCCTTAAATGATCCCAGGAGGGCCATTTGCGAGGGATGAAGGTCAGAGCTGTTTATGATCTCATCCGAGTAAAAAGAATTTTTCTACTATGTACACATATATACTAGATAAAGAGCTTGCTTCATGGGCTCTTTTTCTAGCAAAAGGCCACTTTGCAGGCTTTTTGATGGGCAATTTTAAAGATTTTTTCTTTCTATTCTGTTTACAAAAACACAGATCAGCCCATGTTTTGTATGGTTTTAACTATGGTATATGTACCAAAAATTCATAATATTTGATCCATTAGTATAGGAACGCATTGAATATTCCTATTTGCACTGAAAAATTAGCTAAACTAAATAAGCTAGGAGCATGAAAATGTATGCAGAATAATTATGGACTTTAAAAATCTGAAAATATATACTAAGAACAACAACAAACTTTATGACGTCGTGAAAACAAGTGATTAAGGGCAGAAGAAATTAGCCCATCAATGGCAAGGACTGAAGGCCCTGTGTGAGTGAAGGGAAGTAACAAAAAGACGGGAAAGTATTTTTTTAGGTGAAGAGCTGATGAAGCTTTGAGGATAATCATTTAGATTTTGAGAAAAGACTCGATTGTTCTGAAGCTTAGTGTCTTTCGGGAAATGTACTTATGTATTCGGTAAGCAATAATTCACCTCTCAATGTGTTTCCCATATCAAAATCTTTTGATAATGTTAACTGTATGCAAACCATGAAAGTTGTTGACAGTGATGTCAGTGTAAGCGTAAGAAAAAGAAATGAAAATCATTTGAACATTCTTTGGTGTCTGCCACATAAGAATCCATATATCTAGGCCCATTAATATTAGTAGAGGTGGGAGGCAAAGTAGCATTTCTGTACAACGAGCCCTGTCCTTCTCATGGAACGCCCCTTCAATATAGCTCTAGAAAATGGTACAATTGTCATTCTGATGACTGCATAAATAGTTGCTATAGCTTTTCTTTTATCTCGCTCTGTGTGTGCCACCTGTCTATTGAACTTCAATTTTCGTGTTGTTCCGTTTCTTTTTTTCATACAGATTAGGTTCGCGATTATTGAAATTCAGATTTAACGACCCTGTTACAGTGATTATCTTTCGAAATTTTTTTGCCTCTTTTCAAGTCAAAATTGGAAGCAATACACACTCGTGCTGACATTTTATCACCTTAAAAACTGAACATGATTAATCTTTCTTATGTATGAAAAGGATTCGTATTGTAACAAGTATCAGTAAATATCAATAAAAACGGAAAAAAAGAGGAGCTCAACAAATCACCATAGGTCACCACCTCCTTTTCTGCTTTATTCGCTTTGACTATTTCTGTAGGAAAATCCCATTTATAAGTTTTCTCGACATTCCTGTGCAAGCATTCCTTAACATGCTTAGAAGGATTGGCTCTTCGAAAGAAAAAGTTCCTGTCAAATCAGTTTCTTGGATTAAAAACCGTCTTGTTCCTCAGCAAACCGTAAACTCTATTCGGCTTTGAGTCACAATCTCCTGAAAAAAGTAAAAGCAGATTTATGTGATTTTACCTTGGGGTGGCTGTTATATTTTAAACTGGAAACAGTTTGATAAAGGACTAGATTTTGTGTCATTCTCTTACATCTTTCTTAAATTAACGATACCATTTAAATGTCAAGACGAGGGTAGCCTGGATCTCTGAGATGGTGTGGGTCTACTCCGCCATTTGCTCATTTCTCTTACTGGAAGGGAAATGTTGTCTTTATAAACTCTTAACGGTGAAAGGGTGAACCTTTCAACCAGAAGCGTGTATTTGAACAACGTGGTTGAGGGATCTTGAGGGGGGCTCTTTGAAAAAAAATTACAGCCTATCAAGTAGTCCCCGAAGCCACGCCGAAATAAAATTTGGTGACGGCGGACACGATTATCCTCGGCGGTGGTGCGCCGCCGAATGCTGATTGGTGTTCCGTCAATTGATCGGCGTTTGATATTTTTTTGGCTTGTTTTTTAAATTTTTTGAAAACTAAATTAGTATCAGTTCTTTTCGGAATTTCTTCTAAGCAAGGGTTCCTGGGGTCCACAATTCCTTGTCAGCTTTATCACCAGGGCTGAACCTCGGACAAAATAAAGGCGAGACATCAATCTTAACTTCTCCAGAACATTCTTTTATTCCAAATGATCGACAGCTACACCTTAAACTGCCTGAAAATTGAATTAATCCAATAAAATAGGGAATTTAAAATCTAATCTAAATTAAACTCTAAAACTTAAATTAAAATGAATTTACTTGCACTATGTCTGGTGCAAAAAAACTTCAAGGGGATCTGATGTGTATATCTTGCTCCATGTCTAGATTTCCTTGTCTTGCAACCTACATTCTACTTCTTAGACTACCCTACACCTATTTTACAATTTTCTGAGGTCTCTCCTCTTCATTACATTACTCAGAAAAAAGCAATGTATATGTCTGCTTTACCTTTGTTTTTCCTTCAAAGGCATCGCAACGAAAGCTAAAGCTATAGGTAAAGAGTACGGCTTTGGACTTCACAGTTCTTACTGGTGGTGTTGATCTCCGTTTCATCGTCATTCAGTCAAGAAATGCAATGGGAGTTTGGGGGCCAGCCATCCTTCGCTTTCGCACACCCTTCTTGTTTACCATCCCAAAATTTCTCTCTAGATTCCCTAGTGATTTGTTGCAGGGGTGTCCCGAGACTCATTTCATTGGGGGGGGGGGGGCGATCTTCGTAAATTTTACCGAATTACCGAGCTACCTGATTTATGCCGAATTTTCTGCCGAAATTAAGAATTTTGCTGAATTTCGGGCAATTTTGCGAAATTTCTGTTCGTTTTTTCAAAATTCGAATGCCGAATACCAAAAACGTTGGAGAAGCGGTGCGTCCCCCCCCTCTCGGTACACTCCTGGTTGGTTGACTCAGGCTAGCCATAGACAATCACGCCACTGAGCCCCGTTCCAAACCAACTAACAAGCGACACAAGGATTTGAACCCCTGTCCTTGCGGGCAAAGGATCTCAAGTCTGGCGGGCTAGCCACTCGGCTAAGATGGCTCAAAATTGTACTAAACCACTTTTTTTCCATTTTAGAGCCCTATTTTCAGTATTCAGTATTGATTCAGAGTTCAATGTACAAACCTCTTGATTAAATTGGATATATTGTTTCGCATTAAACTATTGCTTAACAGCATAATTTCAGTAAGGATATAATTTATTCCAAGTTTTTCATTCACAGACGGATTATCTTTTATAACTTGTCTGACTGGTTTGCTCGATAAACGGATAAGCTAATAAAGGACTCAATTTGAATTTTGATTGACAATTTTGAAGGAAAAAGAGAGATAGGAAAAAAAAACTGCGTCTAAATGCCGCCTGAATGAATTCAGACGAGTAAGACCTCTGAGCGCAGGACCTAAACTAAAGATTTGTTGTGTGATAGTGAAATGGACTGAGTGACCTTGACGGATAGATTATTGTGGTCAAGTGAAGGAGTATTTTGCTGGCTAATTAGCATTGATAGCCGAGAGAAGCTTATTCTTGTGTATACAGAGGGGTTATTGACTGTTGATTTTGGATAGGTAGAAACAGATTTGGCGCTAATATGACAAGGAAAAGAAAGAAGGGGAAAGGAGCAGATGATTCATTGCTCTCAAGCCAGTCCATCAACTGATGCAGCGGTTACCGCGGTGACCCAAGAGACGCTTGCGGACAGTATCAATGTTGTTTTATCAACTTTGCAAGTTAATACACAGAAATTAAGTGAGCTCACGACAAATATTAACCGAATTGAGAAGAAAGTGAAAAGCTTAGGATCTCAAGTAGTTGATGCAAGAAGAGAATGGGCGAGCTAAAGCCGAAAGTCCAGACTGTGGAGTCGGAAACAGAGAATCTTAAGACACATTGCGATTCTAACAGATCAAAGTGTAATTTCAAAGGCACAGTTAATGTTAGGAAGACCAAGTCACTAAGGCTAGGAATAAGTGAAGATNTTCACTTACCTTGGTAGTATTATTAGTAAAGATGGTGGGAGCAGTGAAGATGTTAAAAATAGAATAGCCAAGGCTCAGGGTGTTTTTTCACAGTTAAAAAAAGTCTGGAAGAATAGGAAGATAAGTCTGCAAACCAAGATTAGAATCTTAGAAGCTACAGTGATGACAGTGGTCAAATATGGCTCTGAAGCATGGACGCTCCGAAAAGCGGATGAAGATTTGCTAGATGTTTTCCAGAGAAATTGCTTAAGGATTGTTCTGGGTACCCGGCTGACTGACCGTATTTCAAACAATAGGCTATACGAAAAATGTGGTTCAATACCGCTTTCTAGGTCTATAATGAAAGAAAGGTTGAGGTGGTTAGGGCATGTTGTTCGGATGAAGGATGACAGATTGCCGAAGATTGTTCTTTTCGGCCAACCATCTAGGGCTAAACGGAAAGCAGGTCGTCCCCGTCTGGGTTGGGAGGACGTCATAAAGAAAGATTTAAAGGAAATGGGAACTTCGTGGGCGGGTGTAAAAAGGGAGGCTTTGAATAGATTGGGGTGGAGGAGGAGCGTGCGTAGCTGTGTTGGCCTCAGGCGGCTTGGTGCTGCGATGAGTTGTTAGTAGTAGTAGTAGTTGGATGCATTACACGTACGCTTGTAAAAGTCGAAAGTAAGGAAACGGAGAAAAATCTGCTCTTGGGGAATGTGAATGTTAAAAGTAAGTCTGAAGCAAAGGACTTGTTTAAAGCTGTGGTAAATGAAGGGCTAGGCGTGACAGGGGATTTTCCGTTTGAAGTCACAGAACTTCAAACTGAAAAGAAGTTTGTCAAAGTTGAGCTAAGCTCCAAGGAAGTGAAAATCGGATTGTTGAAAAATTCTAAAAAAAACTGCATGGCAAAACTCTCGGTGGTAATACACGAATCTTTCTCACTGACGATGTGCCTATATCAGTGCGTGTACATAGGAAAAAGTTACTTACTTTATGTTCGAGGTTGCACGATAAGGGTATTGAATCGTGGATAGGAAAATCCTTACCCCCCAGCTTTTTTGTTTGTGGTCAAAATAGTTCTGTCGAAAAGTACCTTCTTGGTGAAATCCCGCAAAATTTAATGATGCATATAGAAGGGACTTGGTAACTTCTGAATGGAAGAGAGAGACGAAAGGAAGAAAGAAGGAAAAAAAAGAAAAAATATTTTGAGTTTGTGATTAAAGTTTCTGGTGAATATGACTGTTTTTTTGTTTTTTTCTGTATTGTAAGTCTAGGTTATTGCTACTATTGAGTAAAAAAAAGTTTAAGAAATTATTTTAAGGGAAATTGTGATAGTTTAGGTCTTGCGCTTTAACGGCAGCATTTAGGTAATAATTGCGACAGAAGAAAGTCGCCATGATGGAAATGGTTTGTTTCTTATTATTATTTATTCTTTTAGTTTTTTTTTAGTTTTGATAGGTGTTGTGTATAATAATTGCTCAGATGAGAAGGTAGTTAAAATATCGACGGGTGTTTTTGTGTCAATTATTACTCATGGTTATTTATGTCTAGTGAAAGATTGCCACTACTTGAGGGTAATGAAGTAAGATTTTTTGATCGTTTGGACACGCAGCTTAGGGACGGTGATGAGGGAATAATACGCCGAGGTTCTCCTGATGCTAAGTATGCTTTTGCGAGTGATATTATTTGTGGTTCGGCGCATTCTGCGCATTTTACGGTTATGCATTTTAATTGTTGAGGTCTAAATAGCTCATATGCGTATTTATCCGAGTTGTGCCAAGAGAGCGATATTCAGATTGTAGGTTTCACTGGAACTCGGCTGCGTGACCAAAGCGATTCTTTGTTAGATATAAATGGATATAATTTATTTAAGAAAAATAGGAAAAATTACCAGCATGGTGGTCTGGCGGCATATGTGAGGTTGAGTCTTAATGTAAAGGTGAGAGAAGATATTTCAGTATATTAAGAAATGGTTTTGGAGAGCATGGTATGTGAGATAGTTCAGGGCGAAACTAATTTCTTTATTGTATTAATTAAAAAAAAACTTTCCGAAAAATAAGTTTTTCAAAGAAAAGTAAAGGCCATTTTAAACTTGAGCTCGGGAAATACAAATACCTGTTAAAATTCAAACTCAAAACGATCAGAAATTACTATTAAAGAATAAATGAAACCCAAAACGAACAGAAATTAAATAAACAATCATAGCAAAAAACATACAACATGTAATAATGTAAATGAATAAATAGATCTTAAAGCGAGTAATGCTTAGATTGAATATGAAAATCAAGCTTAAAACCAAAAAAATAGTTTGCTATTAAAGTATAAATGAAACTTAAAACGAACAGAAATTAAATAAACAATCAATGCGAACAAACGTACAATATATATTAATGTAAATGAGTAAATAAATCTTAAAACAAGCGAAACTTAAATCGGATATGCAAATCAAGCTTGAATCGAACAAAAATAACTACAAACAAGAATTTGGGTATCGCCTCACTGCGGAAGCCTAAAAACTACTGCGTCATTGGTGCCTTACTGAAAACTATATGAGTCTTGAACAGTCTTGGAAAATATAAACAAAATCAAATTGAATATTAGACATATAATGATATTAATTGTTGAAAGATCTATCAGTTCAAGATTTTTTTTTCACTGTAATTTTTATTTTCATTTTCAATGCTGTAACAACTGGAAAAGAATAAATTTATAATATATGAGTAATTCGTTTTCAGTCAAGCGCCAATGACACAGAAGGCTTTAGGTTTTTACAGTTAAAGAAGGGGGCAGTATCCAAATTTTGTTTGTAGTGAAACTATATTTGTCTTCACGAATCTTGGAAAGAACTAATAAATTAAACTGAATATTTTATGTATAATGTTATTAATTGCTGAAAGCTCATCAGTTCAAAATTTTACTGTAATTTTAATATTTATCTTCAATATTAAGTACAAAAGAAAACATTTGTAATATAATTCGTTTTCAGTAAAGCGCCAATGACGCAGTAGATTTTAGGCTTCTGCAGGGAGGCGATACCCAAACTCTTGTTTGTAATTATTTTTATTCGATTCAAACTTGATTTGCATATTCAATTTAAGTTTCACTTGTTTTAAGATAGTAGTATTGATCCTATTGAGCCGACGATAGATGGTATAAAGCAACCAATCCCTTCATATTATGGAACTATAAGGCGATCAAACATGTTATATTGGGAACTAGGAACGAGATTGTGTAATGCAATCAGAGGGGTGATCAATATAATAGATACGAATCCTACGCCTGAGGCATGAATACAAAGACAGATTTAATGTTTATGGAATACAAAGACAGATTTAATGTCCTTGGTAAAAGGCCTGTCAAAGACCGTATGTTATCTAGTACTACAGACGGTATATGCATTACCAGACGGGTTTAGACACAGGCTTCTAAGCCAAAACTTCTGATCGTCACATTACGTATTCAAAAGGTTCATTGCGTCTTCTGTAAAAAATACTGGTTTCAGTCATAGGGTAAGAAAATTATGTTCTTCGTATGTTTTTTACTAAAGATACATCCAAGCCGCGGATGTTTCTGACTCAAAAATTATCAGACACTAATAACCTCTAGGCTGAAGGTACCTTGCATCTTGTCTAGAATTGACTGGCATATGGTGTTAAATCATTTACCAAAAAAAATAACTCTATTTGCGAAAAAGGGTATAGCATTTGCGAATTGGACTGTATGAACGATATTAATTGTTGATTGAATAATAGGGGTGTGAATGATCCTAATTAGTGATCGGATCGTATGAATGTGGTAAAAAAGGGTTAAACTGATTAGCAGTTAAGGTAACCCCGAGGGGGTTTTTAACTCATAGCTTATTTATTATAAATTTGGAATAGCATCAATCTATGGGAATGGTTAAAGATGATAACATGGTCTTGTGAGTTGACCTACCTTTACTTCACCGATGTGTTCTGTATAATACACAAGTACCGTTTGAACAGTCTTGTCAATATAAAATATGGTCTAACGTTATAGTATACTAAAAAATTGATACTAATAGAGATGTAGATGTCAAGAAAAGAATTTTAATAATGAAATTCAGAACAACCCTTAGAAATCCTTGTAAATCAAGTAGAGAGGTATATATGAGTATGAACCGTCAAGGATCATAAGCACCAATGACCCTAACCACCAAGGACCTCAACCTCCAAAGATCCCAATACCCCCAACCTCCAAAGGCATCTCCTCCCTCAGATTTTTGCCCCCCC
>JAQQPU010009416.1:0-16526 GCA_029168905.1 Artemia sp. Kazakhstan ARC1039
GTTCTACCCCTGTTTCTTTTCTATTCCGATAAATGACCTGTTTTCGTTCCGTAATTACATTTGCTTAGATTTGCCTATAGTATAATTTTCAATGGCAATTTAAAGTTTCGTTGCTAAGCTATAGTTGTTTTGCAACAAGTAAGCTTTGAAGTAAATTCTATTTTGGACTTCCTGGTTTGAGTCATTGAAAGATAAAGCTAAGAAAAAGTAAAATGGGTTTTGAATGGGGATTGAGAGGATTGGAGGGGCAAGTGAAGGTCTACCCCTATACAAAGTTTGTGTACAGAATATTATTTTTGAGTTAGTCTGCATTTAGACCCCGTTCGGGGAAGCATATTGTTTTGTTATTATATGTGACCGTTTGGAAGAATACAAGTAAGGTATTTTCTCCAGCCTGTGCACTAATTTTCCCGGGACCCAGGCAGGGTAGGAGTAGAGTTACGAGATACCGTCATTATTATATTGACAGGGGGGTTTGTTACCTCCAAGGAGAGAGTTAGAGATTTTTAGTGGTAACCAAAGGCGGGTACACTTGGCTTTAGAAAGTGGCCATTTGACCACTCGATCACGTTATCATATCCTGGGACAGGGTATACTGTAAATAGGGTAGTATCAAACCCGATATTTTCAGAACCGGTGTGGTTGACGCGGGCATCACGTTATAATTTGGGGCCGGGGCTTTCCCCTCCAATAAGTGGTGACACCCGTACATTACCACGCCAGTACTGGTGGCATTGTAGCTTATCATTATAACACTTGTGGTATCGTGGCCTACCGGTATAATATTGGGGGCTATCAAACCCTAACATTGTGCATTGTCAGTTAAATATACATATACTGATATTTATTAATCAAAATATTAATATTATTTAATTTATTAAAGTTATAAAAGTAAAACCACTTTTATAACTTTTACTTTTATAACTTTTACTTTTATAACTTTAATAAATCAAATAATATTAATATTTTGATTAATAAATATCAGTGTATGTATATTTAACTGACAATGCACACTCATATGTATTTTTTCAGTAAAGTGCAAATTATGTTCTGGCCTTGGGAAGGCATAGGGGTTTTGAGCACTACTCGTGTTAATTTCTGCTCGTTTTGAGTTTGACTCGGTTATTTATTGTAATTTCTGTTTGTTTTGGGTTTTATTTATCCATCAATACTGATTTGTGGTAGTTTCACCTTTGGTAGATTATTTGATTGTGTTTTTGTTCATTTTTGGTTTAATAGAGGTCTTTACTTTTCTTTTGAAGACTTGTCTTGTGGAAAAAGTTTTTTTTTAATTAATTGACAAAAAACAGTCGGTAAAAATGGCCAGCCAGTCAGTAAAATCTCTAGCCACCCCCTCCCCCCTCCAACATTTTGGCTAGTAACGACACTGGCTACAAGCACTACTTCTGCAATTAGTACTACTGCTATTGTGACTTTTTAAGCTGTGACTACTTTTAGCTGTTTGAATTTGTGACTAATTGCAACTGCAAATACTTGTGACTGTGACTGATTGTCACTGAAACCCCAACTACTCGTAAATACAATTGCCAGTGCATGTGACTGCATCAACTACTTTGCTATTGCAAACAACAAGAATATCCCCCAGAACTGGAGCAATGCCAAAGAGGCAGGGATAGACTGGGTTACAGGCGCCTTAAAAACAAATAGATACACATGGGCCTATATTTCATTTCCTATTTTGGCAGATTTATACACCCAATACGGCTTCTAAAAAAGAAAAATCGTTGAGGAAAGACAGATTTTTGATGAAGCATGGACAAATTTATACTTTCTTTTATTGAATTTAAAAAAAAACCTTTGTTTTTAACCTGTCAAAAAAGTATTTCCAGGGTAAAGGAATATAACTTGAAGCGACATTACGATACTGAGCACAAAACTGAATTTGACTGTCTTGTAGGTGAATCTGGAAAAAAAAATCATTAACTTGTGGAATTGTCACTCAAAAATCAGCAGAAAATATTTAAAGTTGTGACAGACTAAAGCAAATCAGCTGTACGTGCTAGCTACAAAGTGACAGAAATAATAGCAAAGCATGGTCGCCCATTTACCGACAGCGAACATGTCATAGAGTGTGTCTTAACTATTGTGGAGGAAGTATGCCCAGAACAGAAAAATATTATTGAAAACATTGATCTCATTGCTAGAACTTGCACCCGCCACACCGAAGAATTGGGTACTAACTTTTGTGAACACCTTAAGGACAAACCGCAGTCATTTACCTACTTCTGTCTTGCGATGAACGAAAGTACGGACATGTGGGATAAGGAACAATTTCTAATATTTATGCGAAGGATTTGTGAAAAGTTTCATGTATATGAGGAGCTATTTAAAATATGTTGTCTTAGTGGATCTACAAAGGGGGAGGATTTATATCACCACTTGGTTACAAGCCCTGGTTTCGTGCGGCTTGAGCTGGGATAAATTAAACAGCATTACCACTGACGGCAGAAAAATCGTGAGTGGTCATAATAAGTGTGTCGTAGGAAGAGTCAACAGCAAACTTCTGGAGTCTGGACCTGGAGCTCCATATACATTTCACTATTGTGTCCATCAAGAAGCATTCTGTTGCAAGGTTTTATGGTAGAGAGAAACAATGGATACCGTTATATCTACTATTAATTTTATTAGAAAAAATAGGCTTACTCACCGCCAGTTTAAAAAGTTTTTGGAAGATGTGGAAGATGAAAATGGTGATGTGATGTATTACTGTGAAGTAAGATAGCTAAGCCGAGGATCAGTACTTCAACGATTTTCTTATTTAAAGAAAGAAATATGTAACTTCAAGGAGATGAAAGAAAAGGTAATACCCGAACTTTACAACAACCAGTGGGTTGTAGATCTTGGGTTTTTAACTGATTTGATTACAGAACTTAATCAACTCAATATACTTTTACAAGCGGAAAATGAATTTATATGCCAGATCAGGCACGTACGCAGGAATTTGTTTCGGGGAGGGGGCACAATTTGTTTCGGGGGGGCCAAATCCTTCAAACCCATTATTCTGTGGGAAAAATCAGAAAATTATGTGAAAATGAAAAAAAACGTGAGATTTCGAGGGGGGCCGGGCCCAGAGGCCCCCCTGCGTACGTCCCTGTGCCAGATGTACTCAGATGCTAAGGTATTTGAAATCAAATTAACATTACGTATCAAGCATATTGATGAAAGAAGGCTTGATTATTTTCTAAATTGCAAGAACGCAGTAGTAGAAGTAGAAGATGATACAGATTTTGTTTGATAAAATACTAAATTGAAAAGTGCATTAATACAATTTCAAACTGAGTTTGAAAACCGTTTTTTCATTTCAAAAAGATCTCACGTAAGATGGATACAATCAAACACCCTTTCGAAGTGGATGTCGACAATGTACCAAGTGATTTGCAAATCAACGCTATAGATTTTTAAAGTGATAGGCTACCACATTTAAAATGGCCAGGAGGAAAAAACAAAGCTTGGTGGATTTCTATGGAAGTTTGTCGTCTGAAATTTACTAGGATTCAAAAAGGTTTGCACAGGAAATAATTACTATGTTTGGTAGTACATATGTTTGTGAGCAAACTTTAATAATCATGGATTATCGAAAAAACAAACACTGTTCTTGGCTATCAAATATATATTGAGAAGGAATACTACGTGTCTCTACTACAAAAATTCAAGCTAATATAAAAAAAAAATTTCAAGTCAAATGCAACAAAAAAAGTCTCATTGATTGTATTAACTACGATAAACGTCGTAAAAATATAACTAAAGCGCTTTATTTTCAAACCTAAAATATTTGGATATAAATATTGTAGATATATTCTAATCATTATGGTATACCTGCAATCCTACATTACAGTATAATGACCTAAGTGCAGCCCGCATAATATCCCAACGTAAAATTTTGGCCCTTTTACAACAAAAAAGATGCCGGCCCATGATTTACAAGATGCGAAAGGTGTTCTTTAACATTTCCATTGGGGTCTAAAATTTACATTTGACCATATGAATATGGTTCAAGATCATCTTCAGTGGCCAGTGATAGTTTTGCTGCTAAATTGATTTTGTGATAAATTTGTCCAGCTATTTTGAAGCTGAAAATATTACGACTATTTTTGGTTTGATAATCGCTTACATTGAATGAGTTAAAGCAAAAGGTGAGTTCCAGTTTCGTATTTGTTTGTGGAACTGTTTAGAGAGTAAGTGATGTCCTATAATAGGCTAAACTAATTCATTTCGAAACTGTTGATGGAGGAATGCAATTCGACCAAGCAGGCAGCAGCCCCCAATTAAATCATCTTTGCTGGCTACTTTTCCTGTGTGATAATGGAGGACTCCATAGCGAATGCATACAGAGTTGAACGGTCCCTATGAGTTGCAAACAACACTTGCTTAGTTTACGGTATCTTTGTAGGCTTGTACTAGGTTTTATGCCACAATTTGTTTTCATCGAAGATTGTAATGGTGTTGTTCTTCTAACATTTTATCCTTTTCGGTACTTGTGTACATAATTGTAAACACTCGAGAAGTGTAGTTAGGTCAATCCTAATGAAATATACCTGGCTTTAAAAAAACAATCTAGATAGGTCAAAAGTTTGAGAAAGTTCGTTAAGAGCCTTAATTTTAGAAAAAAATATGTCAGTAGCTTAATATTTAAATACATCAGTATGGCAATGACGTTGTCACATTGTCACGCTTATGTGGAAAAATTGAAGATTTTCATGTATGGAGAAGTTTATATTAAATTATCTTATATTAATAGATAATTTTTTTCAGTTTTTCTGCTTAAGAGTTAAGATTTTGGCCAACAAACCAAACATTAATTTGTTTATCATTCTGAATTCGAGCCCTTTTTGACTCATAAAAGGTACAATTTGGATTCATAGAGAGATTAGATAAAAAATTACAAATTAATCTCAGTGATATGGCAGATGACGCTGCGTAGTTAGACATGAGAGTTAACCCCTCTATATCTATGATAATGTCAATTTTCTTCCTTAAAACCTCACCACTTTTCCTCAATTATATCTCCCAGATATTTCTGTGTCTTCCTTTAAATTATTTAGGGTTGTAATTTCCTCTAGGAATTTTTTTTTTTTTGTTCCATCGTTGTTTTTTTTTTTATTATACCCGTTGTTTCTCTCTTACATTTTGTAAATCACTATCAATAAGTAAATGTTGCCCAAAATGAATGGAAAATACCATAGATAACCAATTCAACCTTAAAACGAGCAGAAACTATCACATAGAGGAGTAGGGCTAATGCTCCTGTGCTTTCTAAAGACTAGAACACAATTTGCACTTTACTGAAAACAAAATACTTTTTAAACCTTTTTTCTCTTACAACTTTGATAGATCCTAGTTTTGAGTACTTCATAAGTACTTCTCGTTCAAATACAATGGCCCTTGTATTTTAGCTGTCTTTATTCAAGAATTTTGACAAAAACTAAAAATTTAACGCAAAGAGCGATACTTGATTTGTCCATGCTTTCACCCCCTGCTTCCTAATTATTACAACTATACAATAAATATTCATTTCATTTCGCCTGCTCAGTGTTACTTTTTATTTTGTGTTGGCATTGTTTTGCTGCATGATCTCGCAAGCTTAGCTTAGCTTTGACTTGTTCCCCATACCCCTGAATTTGATGAGGACAAGGAAAGTTGCGATTATGTTTAAACTTCGGATTAGGGCAAAATAAAGGACCGAGAAAGGCTAATTAATCCTGAAAATACCAGCGACACATAAATGAAATTGCATAAACTTATAAATAATAGAATAGAAATGTCAATGATTGCAGTTTGATTGGCTTACCATGCTGCAATGACGTTAAGATATTATTTCCAGTAAAATCCGTGGGGTTTTATTGCTGCGGAACGCCTCGGTTTTGACCTATGATGAAAACATAATGCTTTAGATACAAAATTTGGGCTATATATTTGCACATTAGGGGGGGGGGGGGTAAGTACACTGGGTCTGCATGCAAAATGTGTTAGCTAAAATTACTCTGCATATTATGAAATAAAAATTGTTTTCTAACTTCACGCTTTTCAAATATTTTACCCAAACCCACACCCCCTTAATGTACAAATATATAGCCCAAATTAAATAAGTCTAATGTATTCTGTCACCCGTCCCTTGTTTTCCACCGAGTGTATGCAAAAGTACCTTTTCTTTCTTCTGCACCTTCATCTTCGACTCGTTCTGATTCTCACTTCCACTTAAATTTAAATTGCATATTTCCATGTTCTTCAATTTCGTTTTTGACTTGTTCTAATTGTCGAATTCGCTAATATTTTAATTACAAATCTCTTTTATATTTATTTTTCGTTTATCATTGCTTCAGACACTTTTTCAGTGTCTTTTGCCTTAGTTACTTGGATTGGTCTTATCACTTTTGATGGTCTAGGTTGTTGATTATCACCGGTCGTACATTTACATACCTCTGGTCGTTCTCTTGATATTGTCTTATTTGATGGTGCAGTTTTTTCATCTTGAGCTGACCGTTTTGTCCTCTTTTGTTCTTTTTTGTACTTATTTTGTGCTAACGTTAATTTACGGTTGTATCTCCTGGATATTATAAAACTGCTGAAAATACATTTGACATTTATATCACCGAATATGGGCATATGAATTTACATATTTCAAAATTTTTGTTCTGAAAATGCTTTTAAAATGGTTTTTAAATCCATTTTCCATGTGTCTGGACATTAAGTTAACATGATTGCTAAACTATTTAGTCTATCCTAATTTATTGTCTATATCATATAGTTGTTTTTTTTATTAGTTTTAGCCTGGAAAATGATCTCTATCCAGAAGCAACGCTTACTGGAACTGTTAAGAACATGTCACAATTTCGAAAACCCTATTTTGTTCATTTTGATGATGGGGCAGGGTCCCTTCAGACGCGGGGCCCGTTTAGGTCCAATCGTTCCAATCGCCCTTTTTCTGACCATGAGTTTGAGTTATTGTAGGTTTCTATTTCTTCTGATTTTAATCTCAATATGGCCTTTACTTTTCTTTAGAAAACGTCTTTTCGGAAAGTTTTTTTTTCATTAATACTTAAAACACTCGTGTACCACACTATCAACATCTGTGGCCTTATTATCTTTAATCCTTTTAATACTGTCACTAATTCTTCATTACAAAACAAAGCTTCCTTGACATCCAAAGTGACATAATCTTTGTCATTCTGTCCTTTATCTTTTCCCGTTACTTTATCCAGCTTAAGCACATTCTCAAAATGTTTTACCCATCTCTTTTCAACTCTTTCCTAATCACTAATTGTAGCCTCATCGAAATCTTTAACTGGGAGAAGTCTATACTGACTATTTCCTCTCTATTTATTAACATGATAGAAAAATAGTTTACTATTTGGCCATCTGGCTACATTTTTTGGATCTTCAGCAATTTTATCCATTGCCTCCACTTCATACCTCCTTATTTCAGATTTTTTTACTTCTTTACATTCACCTTATTTTCATATGATATATCATTGAAATAATTCTTGTACAGGCCTTTCCTCTTTTCTTTTAAACATAAAATGTTTTTACAATCATTCCTATTTGCTTTTCTGAGTACTTAAAACATTTACATTAATATTCCTGTTTGTATTCCTTCAAACTTTTAACATTTAAGTTGACAAAGATAATAGTAATCATTCTTGAATCAGCTTTAAATATTAATTCCTTCTGACAAAAATTTGTTTCAAATGCGTTTTTAAACTTCTGGCTACTATGGGTTGCGGTTCATTTTTATAGGTTGCAGCCGTCAGTAAAATCAAATGTCTGTGAAAAAAATATTTTACAACTAAAGAAATAAATAAATAATAAAGACTAGCGAACTGGCCTTTGTCCTTTTATTACTAAGAAATTATTTTTTACCAAATCCGTCATTTCAATAATGGCTATTGAAACGATGCTTTATTCGCCATTTGTATCTTATAGAAGAATTTATCCATGCTTAAATTTGAAATATTCCCATTGAGAAGGCAAATATTAAGCAAAGCTTTCTGACAACTGAATTTGAATAGTTCTTGCTTCCGAAAGGAAAATGGATTTGTTAGGCTCTATACTCAGTTCTATGGATAAACCTCCTTCAATCAGTTCCAATGAAAAGCAACTCATCAAAAGTAGGTTCAATTATTAGGCATAAGCTGTAGAAATGAATTTTTCTTCTATTGAACAAAAATATAGGTCCTAACTTATAATTACAGTATAGGTCTAGATAAGCCCCCTTGCATAAGGAAACATGTTAAAAAAACAATTCTTACCTCATAATATAAAACAAGGCTGTACCCAGGATTCTTTTGGAGGGGGTTTTACTCTCAAAATTTTCAGGGGAGGAGTTTACACATAAAACCTCAAAAACGCATTCAAAATTTGTTTATATTCATTTTTGTTACAGTTTTGTGAGTCAGATAAACATTTTCTTCCTTTTTTTGGGGGGGGGGGGGGGGGGCCCCACCCCCTTCTGGGTAGAGCCTTGATATAAAACAATCCTAGTGGACACAGTTTGCATAGGGAGAACCTTTATGCTCACTTTTTTCATTATTGTACTTTTTAAAAAAGATTTCCAAAAATAAATATTAAGTCAACTTCATTTTCTTTTCATTTCCAAATATCATTTTCAATCTATGTAGGTTAGGTTATTCCATACCTTCAGTGCCATCTAATTATTTCTCACATCAAATGTCAACAGATAAATAGTGATAAATTAGGTTAGGTTAGATTGGTTATTGTTTGGGCATTTGTTTAGGCTAGGCTATAAACATTTTTCAAGACTTAGAGAAAAGACACAAATATTTAGAAATGTGATAGAAAACAGGAAATACAAGAAAAGAAGTAAGGATAAAGATTCAATATGTTGACTAGGCTAGGATTATCTTACACCATAATTTCTCCTCATCTGGAGATACTAGCCTATGAAACTCCAAAAACAACTTTGAAAAATTATGAAATACTAAGACTACTTGTTGTCCTAGCTATCCACTATGCTTTACTTTATGCCATGGATGCCCACAAGGGGGGAGGGGCAGCCCCTCTGGCTTAATGATGCTGCATTATATTTGTATTAATTAAAAAAAAAACTTTCACAAAATAAGTTTTCAAAGAAAAGCAAAGAGCTCCATTATGCTAAAAAAGGGCAGAAATAAAGTAAAATAATCTTTCAAGCATAAAACTACCACTAATCACTACCAACAAATAAATGAAACTCAAAATGAACAGAAATTAGAATAAATAGCCAAGTCAAACTCAAAACAACCAAAAATTAACATTAATAGTGCTGAGAGCCCCCATGCCTTTTCAAGATCAGAACATAATTTAGGCTTTACATAAAAAAAAAAAAAAAAAAAAAAAAAAAAAAAAAAAAAAAAAAAAAAAACAGTGGATTGTCAGTTTGATATGCCTACACAGATATTTATTCCTTAAAGTCTTAAATTCTATATATTTATTTAAGTAAACAAAAGCAAATACATTGAAACATAAAGGTTTTCAGTAAAGCACAAATTATGTTCTGGTCTTGAGAAGGCATGGGGGTTATCAGCTCTATTAATGTTAATTTTTGCTCATTTTGTTTGACTTGGCTATTTATTCTAATTTCTGATTGTTTTGAGTTTTATTTATTTATTGATAGTGATTTGTGGTAGTTTTATGCTTGGACAATTATTTGACTTCATTTCTGGCCATTTTTGGCTTAATGGAGCTCTTTACTTTTCTTTGAAAAACCTGTTTTTTGGAAAAAAAATTTTTTAATTAATTTCTGTTTGTTTTTTATTGACATAGTTGTTTGATGAAAAAAAAAATAAAAATATTTTATATCTTTTTTTCTATAAGAATCTATAGTTTGGCTTGCTATTTGTATGTTGGGAGAAACTTTGGGCTTATTGCATAATTGTGGGGGGGGGGATGTTATGCCTAATATCCCTACAGACATAGTTGATGAACTGCTCTACTATGCTGAATAAAATAGTTGTCTCAAAATTTTGACTAGATGTGTTTGGGAAATAAATTGGCTTGAGAGACTGGCTGATTGTTCTCCAATCTCTTTACTCTTAGAAAGAACACTAGAATTTTTAATTTTGAATCAAATTAGCTTCTTTAAATCTTTCAATGATATATCTAGCTATTATAGTTATAGAGTGTTGCTGCCTATGATATTGCTTACATACCTTTTTGAAAACCTGAATATATAGAATTTTTTTGTTTAATTGGAACTTCCCCTAAATGCTTCCTAAAAGTTTCACCTTAATGTTCTTAGCATCATTAGTTACAGTATATGTAGTGGTAGTATTAAAAATAGCCTATAGACATAGTGCCTTCTTGCTAGTTCAACATCTCCCACAACTTACTCTTAAAGCTCTAACTTAATAATATAAGTTATTCTTGTGATTTGGTCACCTTTTTGAAAGTCCCCATGCTCATAGTTTGGTTTGATTTAGTTCAACATCTGTCTAAATATTTCTTATATTTGATTACTGAAGACATTATTATATTCTCTTGACTATTAAAGAGAGTACTAGCCCTTTCAATTCCAACCAAATGAGCCCTTTATGAAATTTCTACAAAAACAAATGGCCATCTTAAAATTTCTATCAGATGCAATTGGGAAAATACAGTGTGCATGTGTGTGTGTGTGTGGGGGGGGGGGGGTACTTGAGAGACAGGCTGATTGCTGTACAATTTCTTTTTACTCTTAGACAGGACACTAGAACCTTTCTGAAGTTAGCTTCTTTAAATGTTTGAATGATATTTCTAGCTATTATAGAGTGGTGCTGCCTATGATATTCCTTATATGCCTTTTTGAAAACCTGAATGAATATGGTTTTTTTGTTTAATTGGAACTCCCCCTAAATGCTTCCTAAAAGTTTCACCTTAATATGCTTAGCATCATTAGTTACAGTAACTGTAGTGGTAGTATTAAAAGTATACATATAGTGTCTTCTGGCTAGTTCAAAATCCCCCCACAACTTTCTCTTAAAGGTCTAACTCAATAATATAAGTTGTTCTTGAGGTATTGCTTTGTCACCTTTTTGAAAGTCCACATGCTCATTGTTTGTTTTGATTTAGTTCACCTAAATATATTTGTCCACCTAAATATTTCTTATATTTGATTACTGAAAACATTGTTATATTCTCTTTGGACTATTGGTTACAACATGTCTATCTCACAATTTCAATCAAATGTGCTTGGGGAAAAGAGAATATTAGGGAGGGGTTGGGCTATTTTCTCTCCATCATGCTTGACTCTTAAAATGGAACTAGAACTATACATTTCAAATCAAATGAGCCTCCTCTAAAGTTCAAAAGACCACTCCTTCATAAAAACCTTACATGCCCCCAGGACATAGCTTACAACCCATACCCCCATACTCTGGGGGGCAACGTCAACCCCAAAGGCTGTGTTGAGATCTTTGGACTATTTTTGAACAAATGGCTACCTCAAAATTTCAATCAAATACGTTTGGGCAAAATATGATGTGGGGGGGGGTATAACTACCCTCTGATAACTTTGACTCTTAAAAATGGCACTTAGACTTCCAATCCAATGATCCCCCTATGAAGTTTATATTACTACTATTTCTATAAAAACCTTAAGCTTACAACTATTGCCCTGAGGACTTTGGGTGGGGGGGGGATGTTCTCACCCTCAAAGACATAGTTTATGGACTTTTAAACTACATCAAACAAATTAACTATCTTGGAATTTTGAGTTAAAATTTTTGGGAAAATGATGGGCATGGGGGGAGGTGATGGTTGCCCTCCAATCATTTTTGGCTGTTAAAAAGGGCACTAGCTATTTCAATTTCCAAAGGAATGAGCAATTTTTGAAGTTTCTATGACAACAAATAGCCATCTTAAAATTTCTATCAGGTGTGATTGGGGAAATACAATGATTGTGTGTATGGGGGGGGGGAGGGATTTGCCCTCCAATCACTTTGACTCTTAAAAAGAGCACTATAACTTCTGATTACCAATCCACTGAGTCCTCTCCAAAGTTTATACAACCATCATTTCTATAAAAAAAAACCTTATATGACCCCAGGGCATAACTTACAACACTTGCCCCAAGGGCTATGGGGGTGGGTGGTTGTATGAATATCTCAAACAATCTGATTGGATGTGTTTGGGGCAATGATTGGTGTAGGGGGGTGGTTGACCTCCAATCACTTTTGACTGTTAAAAAGGCCAGTAAAACTTCTGATTACTGATCAAATGAGCCCCCTCCAAGGTTTATACAACCACCCTTTCTATAAAAAAAAATCCTTATATTCCCCAAGGGCATAACTTACAACCCTTGCCCAGAGGGTTGTGTGTGCGTGTGGGGGGGGGTGTCATCCTCAAGGTCATAATTTCCATACCTTTAAAGTATGCACAACAAAATAGCTGTCTCAAAATTTTGATTGGATGTGTTTGGGGAAATGATCGATGTGGGGGTGCTGATTGCCCTCTATGAACTCTTCTTGAAGTTTCTATGACATCTTTTTTTCTATAAGAAGTGCCCTGGTCTAAAAGAATAAATATTAATATATTTTGCCCACATTGCACTTTACTTATGCAGTGCTATTGTGCTGCCTGTGATATTTTGTTTCAAGATGTCTATTATACAGCATTGGAAGTACTTATTAGACCAAGTAAGCCCCCTTCCCCTAAAATGTAGCCTATGGGCGCCCATGCTTTATCCTCACCGATCCCCAACATTCAAATATATAGCCCACCTAAGAATGCATCTAGGATCATTAGGGGTACTGGATTGATTGTCAGAATTATGAGTATTATATTTTAAGAGACCTTCAATTGGGGAATCAATTCACACTCTTCTTTTTTTTGTTATAGCATTTCCTTCAGAAGAGTCAAGAATCTAGGATATTACCTGGTACTATTGGGGGGGGGGATTAGGACGCAATTGTGATAGTAGTGATAATTATTTTTCTAACGAGTATTGAACAGAGAATCTAATTATGTTCTTTTAATATCTGATTTCTGCCATCTACTGTACCTTTATCAAAGTAGGTTATCTACCTCTACCCTTTTTCCCTCCCAAAGGCACCAATCTTAGATAGCTACTGACATTATACACTGATTTTAAACATAGTCTATTTTTTCTCCAGTTAACACCCATGGGTACTTATCTGTTATAGTGCCTGTGTTAAATTCTTCATCTAAGTAGAACCTGTTTCTCTGGCTAATCCTAGTGCAATATCACAAAATATGATGAAAATATAATACTTTAGAAACAAATTTGGGCTATATATTTGCAAATTAGGGGGGGGGGGGGAAGTGTAGGAGGGGCGGATGGAAAATAAATTTGGTACAATTATTATTCATATCATGAAGTAAGAATTGTTTTATAACTTCACACTGTCCAAATACTTTAACCCCCCCCCCTAATGTGTAAATATATAGCCGAAATTATATATTTCCTATCTATTCTATCACTTCTCTTTGTCTTGTCTCATGCTAAGCTGAAAGAAACTAACAAAGAAACTTGTTCTACAGTGCATCAATGAATGGAGAACTTAAAAAAGCTGCTATAATAGATAAGTACCAACCCATCTTCTGTGGAATTCTTTAATATTGATAGAGATAGGAGCATGAAAACATGGTTGATTTAAAACTTGTGTTGTTGAGTAGACTACCAAGTAGTTGGACAGCTAATCATTATCTTAGCATATAAATCACCATAAAAAATCCATTATACTGTAGAAGTCTGATAAAGTTTTTAAGTTTAAATACAAAAATCAATATGGTTCACCCAAAACCAAATGGTTGATGTGGGGCGAAACAAGTAAAACAAATACATACATATAACATCATTTAAATTCACTATAATAAGAAAGAAAAAAAAGAGAGAAAAGAAAAGAAAGAAAAAATAAATAAATAATTAATAATAATAATAATAATACCACAGGGACAGCAACTACATACCATATTCATGTTGTGGGGTTGCACTCACACACCAACAAGCAATTACAACTTAATTTAAATTAAATCAAGTCACCTCTAAAACAAACAAAACTAGAATTCATACTTAGTTAATAATTTTTCTTTCAATTTTGCTTTAAAACCACTAAAATTTTCTAGTTTCCTCATATCATTATCCAAATTATTCCATAAATTTATACCCTTTATAACAAATAAAAATACCCTTCATGATAAATAAAAATCTAGAAAATGTAAAAATATAACTAGACAAAAACTTTTTTTTATTTAGTTTCTGATTGTTTTTAAGTAATGTCGGGAAATTGGTTCCACCTCCATGGAAACCTCCAACTTAAAAAAATATCCTCAAGATAATTCAATCCTAGTGAAAATTTAACCTGGACAAATACCCTTAACATATCCACACATGAAATTGAGTCAGCAAAGAGAAAGTAAGACAAATAAAAAGAATTTCTATAGGAATTAGGGTAAATTCCCCCAGTGTAAAATTTTTCCTGAAAAGTTCACCCCCAGGAATTTCCATCCCCAGGGAATTTTAATCCTGTGTAAAATTCCCCAGCAAAAAATTACCCCCCACCCCACCCAAGAAATGTATGCATTCTTTCCAATAACAAACACTATATGTGAACAGTGGACAAACTTTATAACTTAAAGACTTTTCCACAGGGGTTGTGGGGAGTCATATTATCTCTAAGGGTATAGTTATTGGATATTTCAACTATGCTGAACAAAATGGCTATCTCAAATTTTGATCAGGCAATTGTGGGAAAAAAGGGGATGAGAGGGGGACTAGTTGGCCTCTAATCTTTTTGATCATGTAAAAAAGGCACCAGAGCTTTAAATTTCCACTTGAATAAACACTATCCCAATGTTCTAGAACCATTGGTCAGATACAATCATCCCTGGGAAAAAAAATAACAAATAAACACGCCTGTGATCTTTCTTCTAAAAAAAAAAAAAAAAAATCCCTTATTTTTGCAGAGAGGAGTTTGAAACCTCTACAGTAGGGTCATCGAATAAAATAAGTCAAACTCAAAACGAGTAGAAAGTAATCTGAGTAGGGTTCTAAACCCTATGCTTTCTAGAAGCCAGAATATAATTTGTGCTTTACTGAAAAAAATTCAAATGAATTTACTGAAAAAATGTGCTTTGTCAGTTTAATATACATATGCTGATATTTATTCCTTAAAACTTTAATTAATTTTTGTTTTCTTTAAATTATAAGTGAAAACATTTAAAAGAACTTTTTTATAGAGATTTTAGAGAGCTCAATTTTAGAGATATTAAGGGGAATTGTCTGGGGAAAACATTTACTGGGTGAGAAATGTCTAGAGTATCTTTCCGTAGATGAGGGGGGGGGGGTTCATCAGAGAAATTCTCCATGGGGGAGCTTTCCACAGGATAAATTCTCCAGACGGAATTTTCTGCAGGAGCACCTTTCTACTAGGAAGTGGTGGGGGGGGGGGTATTTGTGAGAAGAATTCTCCACTGAGGGGATTTCCAGCGTGATTTTAAAAACAACCACAAATTAAAGTCTTTTTCAAATAGAAGTGGGCTAAGAAAAACTTTTCAGCTGGAATTATCTGCAAGAGGTTTTCCAGTGATAATTTTCGGCTAGATTAGAATTGTCTGGTGGGCAGTATATTATGTGGGAAGAACTTTACATGGAGGGATTTTCTTTGAGGGGTAGACATTTTTCATGGAAGTGGAGCCAAATTTCCCACCTTTGTATGAGGGGACAGCTCGCTCATACACATAGTAAGTAATTTTGGTTTTATATGGTGAGATTTTCACATTGGGAGGGTAGTTTCTGGAGTTGAAGTTTCCAGAGGAAATTTTACATGAGCGGAAACTTTGCCAAAACTAATTTGCAAATTCCATTTTTAATTGTTCATGTACAGTGAGCCAAATTCAGCCAAATTGAACTACTAAAATTGTCAACGTTTTTTTCAGAGATTAAGCTGGCAATATTTTCATGTAAAAGCTATAAATTTTCGAATTTCCAGTGGTTTTATATTGTACTTTTGAATTTTAATGAGCTAGGCATAAGTCTAACAATATTTATTTAAAGTTGAGACCATGAGCACATTTTTAGATGTTGGCAGAATATTGTGGTATGACTTCTGTCTACAAATATTCCAGTAATATGTACCACAATATATCAGTTAGGCCTATTGTCCAGACAAATAATAGTTTTGATTTAAATGAAAATAGTTTGGTAAAATTCCTTAAATCTACAATTTCTTCCTGATTCTCCCTAATATGACTATTACCTACTACTTCTAAACTTGTTGGCATTACTAGTTCAAATGATATCAAATTGGGCTTGAAATAAATTTGTGAGATAAAGTTGAAAAAGCTGATGCATTTGCTCTGTATCCTGATGCATTTGCATTATTGGGTGGGGGGGGGGGGGATTAGGATGCAATTGTGATAGTAGTGATAATTATTTCTCTAAGGAGTATTGAACAGAGCATCTAATTATGTTCATTTCCTATCTAATTTCTACCATCTACTATACCTTTATCAAAGTAGGCTATTTACCTCTACCCTTTTTCCCTCCCAAAGGCACCAATCTTAGATAGCTA
>JAQQPU010009416.1:16536-32841 GCA_029168905.1 Artemia sp. Kazakhstan ARC1039
TACCTCTACCCTTTTTCCCTCCCAAAGGCACCAATCTTAGATAGCTAATGACATTATACACTGATTTTAAACATAGTCCATTTTTTCTCCAGTTAACACCCATGGGTACTTATCTGTTATAGTGCCTATGTTAAGTTCTTCATCTAAGTAGAACCTGTTTCTCTGGCTCAAATTGGACTTACATTTGTGAAATAAAGTTGGAAAAGCTGATGCATTTGCTCTGTATCCTTAAGCTTTCAAATAATTTTTGTCTCCAAGGACACATTTCGATTTTATTTCATCAGGTTGCTTTTATAGAAAACATCTATCAGGTATCATAGCACTTTGAATTAACTTAGTAAGAATCTTTCATAAGGAGAATGATCTGATCTACTTCAAAACAGTAGGCTAATTCAACTAATTAAGTTGATATCATCTATTTAATAAAGTTTATATAAGCGGACTAAACATAATCATTAGAGCTAAACATTATGATAATGACAACATTAGAGCTAAACATTATAATAATGACAACAGGGGGGGGGGGGTTATCTACTTCAAAGCAGTAGGCTAAATCAACTAAATAAGTTGATATTATCTATTAAGTAAAGTTTGTATGCACTGACTGAACATAAACATTAGAGCTGAACATTATAATAATGACAACAGGGGGAGGGGTGACTAATCTACTTCAAAGCAGTAGGCGAATTCAACCAATCAAGTTGATATAATTGATTCCTCTCCTTCATTCAGCTTTCAAATAAATTTGAGTATTCTAGAACACATGTCAGTCTGTCTTTCATCAGGCTACTGATACTATTAGAGTATACATGTACTATTAGATTTCACAGCCCTTTGAATGAACCTAGCAAGAAGATTTAATCTGCTTAAAATTATTCTACAGGGACTGTTCTTATGAGGGGAATGTCCCCTCTTCACTCCTCCTATTTTATTTGTTATGCCAAACTGCTTTGAAGATTATCCCTGTCCAGTCCATTTTCTCTGATTTTCATAAACCTGCTTTTGAGCCACTTTGATTATCTAATTGCATTTTTCAATTCACACCCTAAATAAATGCTACTAGAATAGCTTTATCACCTTTGCAACAGAACTACTTTAAAAAATATACTTATATACAAATTTCTCTGCTGCAAAATTTTATTTTTTTTTCAAATTCAAATTAATTTATTTAGCATAAAAAATACAAACAAATTTACAGCAGCCATCTACAAAAACCCGAAGGTTTGTTTACGATGGCTGCAAATCCATTATTATAAAGTTCTACATCCACATAACAACTATCTCTTTGCAGAGAAAAATCAGCATTTGCATTAAATCAACATAAAGAACATCTCATAATCTAAAAGGATTACACTCTAGAAATTGCAAGTGAGAAATATCACATATCATACTTACAACATTCACTCAAAAAAAAAAAAAAAAAAAGCAACAACAGAGGTAAAGAAAAAAACAAAAAAAAAGAAAAAAAAATGAGATACTTCTAACTAAATCAACTATGACAAAAATTTCTTACTTGTTACTTCCCTTTTTGTACTTAGTTTTTACTATTTCTCCCTCTTTTTTATGCTTATGATTTCATTCCTTGCTGAAGATCTCCCTCCTAGTTTGGCATTTTCCCTAATTAGATCTAATAGATTTTTCATCTTTGTGTACTGAAATAAAATGTGTATTTAGCTAATTTTATAGCTTGCAATTGCTATTTAAGCAAAGTATAATCTTATTTATAGGGCTAGGCACATGTTGCTGATTTCGGGAACCGATTTCAGCAAGGGTGTATTCCACCTTCAAGTGATTATAATTAATGATGCGGGTCTTAGTGACGTTTTTCGGTGTTTAATCATCATTAACTACGATTAATTTACGATAATCATTAAATACGATTAATTACATGCCTAAAGCTCTAAAGCCCTAGTACATTCCTTGTCTAGAACGTAATTAATAATGATTAATCACCGAAAAACGTCACTAAACCCCGCCTCTTAGCATCATTAATTATAATCACTCGAAGTGGAATACACCCTTGCTGAAATCGGTTCCCGAAATCAGCTACGTGTGCCTAGCCATTAAACCTATATTTTCTGTTGTGTTTTCACCTTGGATTGGAGAAATTGTGTCCTAAAACTTGGATCTTCTATGTGTTCTCAACACTTGGACCTTTATCTCTTCTTTTCCTTGCTAAGGCTTAGATTAGTTTTAATTAATTGCAACTAACTGTTTCTGTGTTTTTTTTGTTGTTGTTTTTTTTTACCAAGCTTAAGGTTTTCAATTTTATTCAAGACCAATCATATTCTATGTTTACTTTTTTTTAGCCTTATATTTTATTATATTTTCTTGCAAATTAAGCTTTTTCAATTGACATTAACAAATTTTGATCAAAAATCAATTACATTTTGTCTTTTTTTGGCTAGTTGTTTCTTTTTTTTATTTGAATTATTACCCATTGATTGATAATTGTTCCTAATGATTAATTTGTGTACGTTCTTTTTATCCATGAAGAACAACAAGAAGAAGCACAAAGAAAAAAGGAACAAGAGAGGAAAGAGCTACTGAAATTCAGGACTCAGGTATAATTATAAGTGAATCCTTCACTTGTATTGTAGTATGCATCATTTTTCTGTTTTTCTTCTATTTCATTGTTGTTATTAGGCTCTGTTACAGTACTGCACTACTTTCTGTTGAAATTTTTACTCCTGGTCAGATGTGTGTAGCTCAGAAACAGTAAGAGAGAAACATTTTAACTATTTTCCAGTATGAATATTTTTAAGCAGAAAAATTTATTGAAATTAGCAAAGTATCCAATTAATGTTGAGAAGGAAGTTAAAATATTAGCCTACCAAATAGCACTAACAAAACCATCTTAACTCAAAATATGAATTTCTTCATAGTGTCAAACTTGTGAGAAACATGAAATACTGGGCTAAGGGTACCCTAATGTACAAACACAATTTTGGATTGGGTGCAACCCCACCCCCCTACCCAAATCAAGGTCAAACACTGATTTTTTTAAGGGGATTATAGCTTTAATCTATATTTTCTCGTCCCAATGCCTCAAGAATTGGTCTATCTCAAATTGGGGCCCACAAAAGAACCATATAAGTGTTTTCCAAATGGTATATATCTGTATATTTATATGGTATTTATGTCTCTATAAATGGTTCTTATATCTGTATATGTATCTTATATCAGAGTCAAGAAAATCCCAGTGTACAAAAGAAGAAATTAAAACATCCTTTTGCCCCAAAGTGGCATAAGCTTTTTCTTTTAATCAGCTAGGAATCAAAATATTTTTATATAGCTTTGACCAAAAAGATTGAGTCAATTAGGAATATCTTTGGTCAGCCAAGACTAAAAGGCCTAATATCTGTGATGCCCAAAAATGGTTTCACAAATCTGTTCTCTCTAATTGACCTAAAAATTACTTTTATAAGCCCCTAGGCTAAGCAGCGCCCCCTGCTCCACTAGATTTTGAAAAAGATATCTTGCCCCCTTCCCCTCAACAATTCCATGAATTGGTGCCACTGGGGCTAAGTGGATACTAGTGTAGAAAATTAATTTGAAACTACCTTTGGCTGTGTCAGATCAAGACCCTCGAAAACTTTTTTTTTTTCACGGATTGGCTTGAAACTTACAGGGCAGGTAAGCTGTGCTAAGGAGCCCTCAATAAACACAATAAATTTGAAAAAAGTGAGTGTTGAGATGTGTCAAAATTCTTTCTCTGATTGGGTTGAAGTTGCAGGACATGTAGAATGGGCAAAGGGACCTCAATGAACACAAAAATTTGTGAAAAAATCTAATAATCTCAATTTGTGATGCAAGAAAATATGAATTCTTTTCTATGATTGGCTTGAAACTTACCTCATTGAAGACAACAAACAGAAAAAATAAATTTTGTTGGTCCATGTTGCAAAAATTTGATTCTTCTTGCGAATTAGCTTTGAACTTTCGGGCCATAGCCTAAAGACAGGGGCAAGTGACCTCAATGAAGACAAAAAAATGGTTCTTTCAACTTTTGATGTCTAGAAACAGGCGATTTTTTCTCTTGCTGCTTAAAATTTACTGGGCTAAGGAGACCTTAATCAACCAAAATTTTCGAAAACTGGTTTTATTGATTTGTGATGTCCAAATAGGCCCAAAAAATATTTGTCTGTGAATGGCTTCAAATTGACAAGCCGTCTAGATTGGGCCAAGGATGCCTCAATGAAAACAAAAAATCAAACAGTTCGTGGTAACAAACTGTAAGTAAGGAGCGACCCGGCTCAATGGTAACCAAAAGTCTAAAAAACGGAATTTTGATACCAATAGATACATCAAAAGAATCAGATTTTAATGCTGATTTCAAATATATAAGTTTCATGAAGGTTTAGTCTTACCCATCAAAAGTTACGCGCCTGAGAAAATTTGGCTGATTTTCGGAAAAAGGGGGAAAGACCCCCTAAAAGTTATAGAACTTTAATGAAAATCACATCATCATATTCAGCGTATAAGAGAACACTAGGCTACAGTAGAAGTTTCAAGCACCTATCTACAAAAATTTGGAATTTTGCATTTTTTGCCAGAAGAAAGATCACGGATGCGTGTTTATTTGTTTTTTTTTTTGTATTTGTTTTTTTTTCCAGGGGTGATCGTATCGACCCAGTGGTCCTAGAATATCGTAAGAGGGCTCATTGGAATAAAAATTAAATGTTCTAGTGCCCTTTTTAAGTGACCAAAAAAATGGAGGGCAACTAGGCCCCCTCCCACGCTCATTTTTTTCCCAAAGTCACCCGATAAAAATTTTGAGATAGCCATTTTGTCCCCCGAAGACCCCAGGGGGAGGGCTGAAAATTATGAACTTTACCTAATGCTAACATATAGTATTGGTTATTGGGAAGTATACAGACGTTTTCAGGGGGGATCTTTTCTGGTAGGTAGGGGGGGGGGGTCGGGGGCTATATGGGAGGATCTTTCAATGGAGGAAGTTTTCATGGGCGAAGGGAATTGCTATGAAGGGGGTGCCGGATTTCCCGTCATTATTAAAGAAAAAGATCAGAAATTAAATAAATAAAAAAGTTTTTCAACTGAAAGTAAGGAGTGACATCAAAACTTAAAATGAACAGAAAATATTACGTATATGATTGGGTTCACCCCCTAGTCAACACCTCGCTCTTTAAGCCAAAGATTTTTTGGTACTTTCATAAGAGCTACTTATTCTAATTAACAGCCTTTGTGATTAAGGGGTCATTTTTAAAAAAATAGGGACAAAATTAGAACTTTAGCTTAAAGAGCAAGGTATTGACTAGGGGCGAACCCCCTAATATACGTATTAAAAATCTATGAATATAGAAGTTCGTTACGTAAGTTAATTCGTAAGTTACGTATATTTATTACTAATAAAAACGTTCGTAAATAAAATTAAACAAGTTTCGAGAAAGCCATTTAACCAAATAAAAGTAAAATTAATATGCAAATTTTGTTTTAATTATTCGTGTACGGTGAGCCAAAATCAAAACCTGCGTTAATTCAAAAACGTTCAAAAATTAAATTAAAAAAACAAGTTTTTTTAACTGAAAGTAAGGAACGACGTTAAAACTTAAAACGGACAGAAATTATTCCGTATATGATTGGGGCTGTCCCCTCCTCAATGCCTCGCTCTTTACGCTAAAGTTTGATTTTCTCACAACTCTATTTTTGTTAAACAATAAAAAGCTTTAGCGTAAAGAGCGAGGCGTTGAGGAGGGGACAGCCCCTTTCATATACGGAATAATTTCTGTTTGTTTTACGTTTTAACGTCGTTCCTTACTTTCAGTTAAAAAAACCTGTTTTTTTTATTTAATTTTGAACAAAATTTGGTTCTAGTCTATTTATTCATGGCATCCAAAAACTAGCCCAAATTTCTGTTGCTTGAAACCCACAAGGCAAGTAGACAGGCCAAGGAAACTCAATAAAGACAAAATAAATGAAACTAAAGACTTGGTTGTTTTTATAAAAAATATTATTTGAACGAAACTATTGCTGATCAAACACTTTTGTTGATTATTCAAAATTTGCCCTTTTTTCATAGCAGTTCTTAAAAAGGAATGTTGACATAATTTTGCCAATATTCCTACAATTAACTCATTATTGGCTAAAACAATATCAATAAAAACAAGCAGAGGCTAATTTCGAAAAATGTTTGCCAAAAATTGTTTTCAAAGGAATACAGAGCATTATTAAAACTTGTAACAAACTGACAGAAATAAAGTCATTTAATAAAGTAAAATTAAAAAAAAAATCCCAATTATGAATAAAAATTAACCCCAACGATTAAAAGTAAACGAACGTCAAGCTTCCAGGGTTTCCTTTTGATATATCATTCTGTTTCATCACTATCATCTGATATTAATGAACTCACCAGTCTAGGTATGAAATACTTCATTAGAATTCCAACATGCCATCATAAAAAGCAACTGTATTTTTCCATGCTTCCTCATTTTATAGTGTTAAGATGCTCAAACTCAGTGAGTAAAAATACAACTTTTAAGTTTGGTCTATGTAGAGACGCTAGGGGCAGGAGCTCTCTGGGCCCAGTCCCCCTCTTATTTTCATTATTTGAGTTCTCCTGGAAACCATTATAGTTATTATTCACGGTTTTCTTTGGATATATCCATTGGTTTCAGCTCATTTAAAGTCCAAAATATTGAGATTACGTTGTAAATATTTCCTTTGACTGTGTCCATGTTTGAAACATTTGGCAAAGACTATTTAAAAAAAGCGATGTGTGGGATAGGGCTAGAGAACCCTTACTATAAAAGAAGAGAACCCCTACTGTTTCAAAACATTTGAAACAGTTGCCAAAGACCTGTTAAATAACTATGAGTGGGAGGGGGCTAGTGGGCTCCTACTATAAATGTATGACGGTTCTTATTACACATAAATCCTATGTTATTCTCTTTTTTCCTAATTTAGCCCCTATCACTGAGATTATTTTCAAACAACACCTATGTTTTTTGTTCAAGATGTTTTTCCACCCCACAGTTGTATAAATCTATGGGCAATGAGAAGGGCCGTATCCGGAATTTGTTTTTATTTGGGGGGTGGGGGGTTACAAAAGGATTTGTTTGGGACGGGTCAAAAAAAGACTTTCAAAAACTTGTTGATATTTATTTTTGTTATGTTTTTACGAGTCAAACAAACATTTTGGGAGGGGGGAGGTTTCAAACCCCATACCCCCCCCCCCCCTGGATACGGCCTTGGCACTGAAGGTTTAGCTGCAGTTCTGGACGCCCTCTTATTCTTAATCAATATTCTTTGATTATTCTAATTGTGTGAAAAATTTCTTCTCTTTGCTCAAACGCTCCTTTTGTGTAAAAAAAAAAGAAATCAAACAAACCCTCCATGCTTTCAATACGCATGCGTTAATTTTTGTCCTAAAAATTACAGTTAGTAAAGTTATTTTCTTTCAGTTCAGCACGAAAAACGGGGGAAATAAAACTGTAGCTAAGTTACATGAGAAAATTAGTTTGTTTACTATTTCTTTCTTTTTTGTTGTTGTTTCTTGTTGTCTTCATTTTCAATTTAGTTTCATGTTATCAAGGGTTTTGACGCTTTATTGTGGCCTGTATAGGCTCTGTGACATAATTATAGGTTATCAATCTATAATAAAATCTATATCAAATCTGCATCAGTCTACATCAAATCTATATCAAGCTTTACATTTGATAGTTTAGAAATATAAACTTAGATATTCCATTTTATTTTTCTGCTGTTATTCGTTAAGTACCAAGGACACTAAAAGTTAAATCCGATATTGGTTAAGTGGATATTTACCCAACCATATGCATCTTAAAGAATTAGCAAAACCTAATTTTGTTTCTAAATAGAGCTAGGAAAATAGAGCACTAAACACCTTAAGAAGGTATAGTTATCCCTTGAGGGTGTAGTTGTCTTTGGGAGTCAACCGATTGTCATTGTTTGAATTTACGGCCGAAAATGGTTGTCAAATGTCACTATTTAGATTGGATTTTTTGGACAAAAAGCCTTATAAAATTTAACTAATTAGTATTGCAGATTTATTTTCACGATTTTCCATGACAAAAACTGACATAAATGTAATGCTTCCATAAAAACTTCATAATTGTGAAACAACCAAAAAAAATCTTAGAAAATTGGTTTTCAGATATGGATAGGGTTAATAAAAATTTTTACTGGATTATTTTTACTGCAAAAGATGTTCGATGCAGCTAAGCAGTTTTAAAACTTAACGGGCACCAAGTTTAAAAATAAGAAACGTGTGAGAAAAAACAACTGAAAGTGACCCAAATTGCTGTTGCAAAAGACAAACTGCCATTAACCAGCAGTAAACTAGGTAAAAGAAAACAAAAAACAATAATTGAATGGTTAAAATTATATAAGACTAGAGACAATACGATTTTATTGCAAAAGCCCATGGGCCATAGCAACACAAAAAACTTATAAAAAGCATAAAGAGCAAAACACAGCTTCAAATGATACAAACACAGTAAAAACTAACCATAACATTTTGTTGCCAAATACGAATTAAAAATAAATGCATAAATGCAGCTAAAAATCTAAGCTCATCTTAAAATGTTAGAAACAGCTAAAAATCTACTCATTTTGTTTGTTTTGGTGCAGTATTATTAAAACATATAAATATGTATATAGATGGCTGACAAAACTCCATTTTGATAAACTCTGTTATGAGTAGCTATCTCTGTGAGTAGCTTTTTCTTTCTCTCTTTCTTTGCTCCTTCTCGCCCTCCCTCTTTGTTTTGCTTTTACTTTTATCCCTCTACCATCTCTACATCTAGCGTTTTAGGTGTTAAAATCTCTTATTGTAGATGAGTTGGTAATATTTTCTATGGAAAACCATAGTGCTGAAATGAAATATTTTTCAGGTGGAAGAAAAAATGAAAAGTCTTGTTCATGATGAGAGTAAGAAGAGTGAAGAATTTCCCCCGAGTGATAAAGTATACAGAAGCATAATGTAAGCATTTCATAGTTTTGTGTCTAAGAAAAAAAGATAAAAAAAATCTGATAAAAAAAACTATGGCTGTGTTTTTGGAAATATTCAGCATCTACTATGAACGCAAGTAGAGTGTTTCTTTGTATTTTTTCTCCTTGTACAGTTTAATTCCTGATATTAGCCAAACTGTTAATTCTTTCAATCACTTATTCATATGAACAAAATTGTGCTCAATTTTTACATATGAACAAAGGTGTGCTTTTTTTTCATTTTGGTATGTTTAAAATAAAGTTTGTCAATCACTAAAGAAATCGCTTATTTTTATTCCCCATTTTCATATATTTGCAAACAACGACAATTTAAAACAATGCCAAGCAGTTGTGCGTGTCCGTTTCACAAGTACCTGAGTTTCAGTTATCCTTTACATTAGTGATCCCTCTGTTTCATAAGTGGCCCTTTTTGATCCCCCGGATGTTTGTCCTATTTTAGGTTCTATTAATCTTAGAACAAATCCCATTTTCGTAACAATAGTTTTTTATTCAATATGTATATATTTCTGTAGCAAGACCTAAGGAATTTTGTTCTCTAGAATTATTAGTTCTGGAAATGTTATTATATTAAAAGTAATTGTCAAAATTTGGTGTAAAGAAAGTAACTAACAGTAAACCAAAGAAAAAAAAACGAAGAAGAAAAAAAATATATGAAGATATTAAAATAAAAATTATACAAAAAGTTCTCTCTGTCTTGTTCTTCTCTCTCCCTCTCTCTCACCCCCTCTCTCTCTCTCTCTCACTTTCTCCCTCTCGCTCTCTCTCTCTCTGTCTTTGTGTGTTTGCATGTCTGACTGTGTTTTTTTTCTCTCTCTCTCTCTTTTTTTCTCGCTCTCTATCTTTTTCTCTCTCACTTTCTTTCTTTTTTGTTTAATTTAGTATTTCGTTATTGATCGTGGATTCCAGATATGGACCCCAGATATAAATTTTTACCATTTATTTTACACAGCCCTTCTACATTTTCAGTTTGTTTGTTAGCAGCAGAATGCAATTGGTACCTAGTATACGATATAGTTTTACCGATTATGACGTGACAAGTGTATGTGTCTGTCGTCAGTGTACAGTAATGAAACCATTACACTTACACAAAAATTAAAAATTTCATTTGTGTTGTAAAAACGTAATTGCGTAAGCTCAACATAAGACGGGATTCTGCTAAAGCCTGGCTTTGTCACGACATGTCTAATTGTATTTCTTATGTTTTGGGGATGAGAGGATCTCCATCCTCCCGCGAGGTTAGCTCGGTGTTCTTAGTTTTTTCATCTCCCTCTCGTTTGCTTAACGTACCAAGGTCATTAAAATCGAATTTGATAGTTTGAATTGGTCAAGTGTAAGCTTACATAGCCATATATACCTTAAAAATAAGGAAAACCAGGAATTCTATTTTTAAGGAAAAAGAATTTTTTTAGGAAAAAATCTATTTTTAAGGAAAAATTCTATTTTAAGGAAAAATTTTATTTTTAAGGAAAACGAGTTCCATATGCACTTATGCAGTTTTTGGTAGTAGGACGTTTAGAAAATAAACCTAGATGAAAAATAGGCTAAAAACATGCTGCACCAAACTGCTTATGAAGTTGCAGCTTGCTTTTTAAACTGTAGATGTCTTTGAGAATCGATTTTTGAATTGTTACGTTCGAAATACCTTGTCGAATTTCGCTAATTAGTTTGCTTGTTCAACGGGACAACGCTGACGAAAATGTGATAATGCCATGAAAACTTAATAATTTGTTAATAGGCTAAAGAAAAA
Source organism: Artemia sp. Kazakhstan ARC1039 (assembly GCA_029168905.1). Lineage (NCBI taxonomy): Eukaryota > Metazoa > Arthropoda > Branchiopoda > Anostraca > Artemiidae > Artemia > Artemia sp. Kazakhstan ARC1039. Next base: position 27,275 of record JAQQPU010009416.1, read on the forward strand.
CCTTAGAATGGTATTACCAAGTGGTATTCAGGTATTAATAGACGTAAGATCGGTCCCTGGTGCAAATTATGTTTTCATTTAGATATCATTTTGTAGTCTTCAGTCCTCGTTTTTACAGGTTTTAAAAGACTATGAAAAGACCTTAGATGGGTCTAAGGGGCAAAATGTGTTTTCATTTTGATGTCCTTGGTACTGACTGATTTGATGTATTTACAGCCCTTTTTTTTACAGACACGAAGCAGCTGAAATAGCCGGCCTTGTGGCACACAGTTTTGGCATAGAAGTCGAAACAAGGCATGTGGTAGTGTACAAGAAAGAGCATTCTCCATCTCTGGATGAACTAGCAGCCTTGAGGAGAGGGGAAAAGTGGGATCCAGAAAAGGCTAAAGAAGAAGCGCTTAAGGTTAGTTGTCTGTTGGAAGTGAAAATACGGCACCTGTTTTTCCAAAGGGACGCAACTCAAAGAAGAACTTTATTGTTCTGAACAAGTGAAGTGTCTTCCATGAGATGCCAAATTATAATTTCTCACTGAGAACAAAGGCACAAGCAGGATCTTGTGGACAAAACACTGCTGAGTACTTTTTATCAGTTTTCTCTTTTTCTTCTATTTGATCTAAGAGAGAAGGATAAGGAATTGGAACTGGACGTGATTAATTAGGTGAACTTAAATTCTAGAACCAATTTTCCTATTTTTATATTACTTTCGAGAGAAAGAGGCTGCCGTAAGTAATGAAACGTGGAGTTTATACCTGATGCTTATTTTAAGAAGAGAGAAATATGAACCCCTTCTAACTTTATTCTCCTTCAGTTAACCAATTTTGCCCTTTAGTAGTGCGGTGAGATCTCAGCTTTTCAATATGGGGCCTAGAGCTCAAACTCAGCTATAGCAACACACTGCCGTAGCAACATAGCTGTAGCAACACACGGCCGACGCAAGGACTCTATTAGTCAAAAGTTGTCATTAACCTGAACAAACAAACAACTTTATTAGAAAAGCAGAAAATTCTTTTGACGATTATATTGCCATCAGCATGGATAATATTCGGATTATAGTTTTTTATATTTTGAATCAAAATATTTAAGTTTTAAAATCATTTATTATTATTTAACGGTTATTCTACAAAATATAGCATCAAATTCTACGAAATTCTACATTCGTTGTGCAAAAGATGGTCGCTATAAAATTGTGACCATCTATTTATCAACCAGTCCGATGGCATTTCATGACGGGCTTTGAAGTGACGAATATTTTGTATGCATTCTACAGTGGCTGATAGTTTTTTCTTGCGAGGGGGGGGGGGGGGGGTTGAGACTAATTTTGACGATTTTCTTCTTGATTGATTCGTAGGTATTTTGTCACTTTCTTTTTCTCCTCTACAATATGTATAAATATGAGTAAATATATAAAATTATAAACTATATCCAAGCCAAGTCGAAGAGGTGGGGAATGTAGTGATTCCCTCTGACCTCATTCGCTTGATCTGCCACTATTTTATCATTAATAACTCAAAAGCTGTTTGTTCATACATGTATTCCTTTCGAAAAACGTTTCTGATATGTTAATACCCAATCAATTATTAGAATGTTCATAATGCCTAAGACATATTTGTGGCATAGCAAAGACTTATTTAGCCGATATTTGTAGCTAAATGGTAATATAATATAATAAATGCATGTAATATAATAAATGATAGTAAATGGTAATATAAATAGTGCCATGCTAATCACTTGGTTTATAAAATATGTTATGTTTTGTCTAGATGAATTTATGGTTGGAAGTTGCTAAGCAGTGGGACGTGTTTAACGTAAATGTCTTTCAAAATTATGTAGACCATATTTGTTTCACTATTTAGAGTAATGGTATTCAATGTAGGGTTTTCAATTTCTCAGTTTTCTGCTGTAAACTCAGGTGCTAAACCTGAAAAATGAACTGGTTTTGTCTTCTTTTTATTTCAGCTTGATTCATTTTATTTCAGCATTTGAGAGTAAAAATCGGGATCACTTGGTTTTTTATACTTTGGTTCTTGCCGCCAACACTGATAAAAGAGAAAATTCACGATCATAAGGTTACTTGTTTCGTAAGGACCTGAGCTTGATCAAATGGTAGTGATTTTGTCTCGGTTGTTCAGGCCAACTAGTATCCTGGTAGAATTCTAGTTCATCGTTTACGATGTTGAGAATCATTTTCTAAAAAAAAATAGAAAAGGAAAATGTCTCTCCCCTATCTCTCCTAGCCCCTGCAGTTCAAACTTTTTAAGAGTGCGACGAGATTAAACAAACTTACACCTAACTTTTGTTTTGGTTTTTTGAACTTTATACAGTATCATGATAGTAATTTTACAATAACATACAGTAACGTAGCAGAGTAACGTTGTACAGTTGCATTTTCTCTAAACGCTGGGTAGACGTAGTGTTTTTAGGGTGTACACGTGCAAATGATAAGCTGACTTTTTCACAGATAAATTAGCATATTTTTGGCAATTATTTTAAATTTCTAAAACAGTTAAGGTGAGACTTTTTACCATTATAAGATTAGAAAAGAAAGATCAAATAACTTGGCTTGCTATTGTCAACAAAGCAGAGGAGAGCTAGACTGCTATGGCCACTCACAAGTTCAAAATGTTGAAAAATGTGAAAAAATAGCCCACCAAGAAGAAGTAAGTAATTTGGGTCGTGAGATGGAAAAAAAGGTAGTAGAAGAATGACGGAATATGATCTTCCAAATGATTTTTGATCTTCCAAATGTGATTCTTGTGATCACAGGCCTGTTTTTCTTGGTGTCACGTGGCTTCAGTAAAAACGTCAAATGGTTCTCAGAGGTTCTCTAGCATAGTCGGCATTGCCCAATACCTTCTGACCTTCCCATTTTCGGACGCTATTATGGAGCGGTTCTTTTCAACCTTAAAAAATGTTAAAACAGATCATAGACTCACTCAAAAGTGTAACCCTTACCTCAATTATGCCGGCCAAGTCTGGCACGAAAAGAAAGAAACATATGTCCCATGATTTAGAAGTCAATGCTCCCCTCTTAAAACTAATCAAAATTGTAAAAGCCAACATGACAGCAGATGAGTGCGTTCAGTGTAGTAAAAAAAAGTGCAGTTAAAAAAGAAAACAAATGATGAAAGTTTGTTTTGTATTTGAGGAAAAAAAGGATTTTACATGATTCTTTAACTATATGAGATGAAAAAGAATAGAAGTAAGTCTAAATAAGGTGCGATTCTTTTTTTTTACCATTGATGAAGGAGGAGCTGTAAGACAGACATGTCTTGTCTCGTAAAAAAAAAATTTCTATGTGACGGAATATTGTCAGATTTTTTGGTTGGAGTCGGAAATTTTTTCGGATTTTGGACCAGTGTGCTGTTAGAAAAAATGTCGGATTTTCTGGGGTTGTGTGTCACACTTTTTAAACAGACCGGTTGGCAATCTAGTAGGAACAAAGTGAAAGCACTGCCTTGCTGGGTTTTTTTTACAGTTGCAGTCACCAAGCCTGTCGTCTGCCCAAGCCTGGCGGCAGCTGGGATCGAACCCAAGGCCCTATACTGCCCAGATGATATCAATCCACTACACTACCGAAGTTTATGGGAAAACCTAGAATATGATAGTGTTATCATCATAACTAGGAAAGATGAAATAATATATTTATCTCATATCAATCTATTATATTACCGCAAATGCTTTGTAAAGTCCATTTAAACTATAATAAATTATTACAATTACTAAAGTAAATGTAATGTAATTGGAAATACATTTAAGAAAACGAAATTACAAAACAACTTGTTATTTGTTAACTATCACATTAACAGTGTACACCGTAAGAGCGCTGCTAATCTGAATCAAACCATTTCTTGAACTAAAAAAAAATCTTTATGACATTACGATATTTTTATGATATTTTAAGACTTACTAAGAGGTTTTGTGTAAGAAATTGTAACTCATACACACAGGAATTAAGATCTTGAAAAGTAAACAGCTGAGAGAAAAGAATTTACTTTGATTTGTTCAGAAACTACTGAGTAACTTTACGGACATTTTTAACTGCTAAGTAACTAACATTTCTTATGACATTTTATGGCTCAAATGGGAATGGGCTCCATATATTTTAACACCTTAATACAGGAATGAAGGCTCTAAAAGACTAATAATTTGAAGAAAAAAAAAAGAAGTTACGTTGATTTACAACAAACTTGTTTTTCAGTATTTCTTGGGTACGTTCTATACATTTTTTTGTGACGTTTTATATTGCATATTTATGTGCGAAAGCTGGATTGGTGTTCCGAAAGTACGAAGCAACTTTATGGACATTTTTAACTGCTGAGTAACTAACATTTTTTCTGGTATTTAGTCATAAAATGTCATTGTGAAAGTATTATATTTTGTATCACATTTTATAACTCATTTGGAGGATCTGTTTCAGAAATTTTAACCGCTATACGTAAGAATGAACATTCTATCAGTTTAATAATTAAAAGAAAAATAGAAAGTTACTTTGATTTCCAACAAGGGTATTTTTTCAGAGTTTCTCGGGTAGGTTCTGGGCATTTTTTGTGACGTTTGTTAGGACATATTTATATGATACAGCTTTATTAGTGTTCCAAAACTGCTAAGTAACTCTTTGGGGTTCTCCGTGCAGAACCTCAAAGAATAAAAGCAGCTGCAACACTGTCTTGATAAACCTGACCCCGAGTATCGCTATTTGTTGCCTCAATTGGCTTCTGATTCTTCTAATTCCAATGAGTCAGTATATTTCCTTATTGATTGCCTCTATGGAAATTGTCTTAAATTAATTTTTTCATACAAAGATAGCAGCTTCAAATGAAGACATCATTGACAGAAAGAAAGATTACTAATGGAAAATAAAATGTCATTAGATTATATTTGATTGAAAACCTGATTTTATATATAGACTGTTAAATGTGTCTTAATTTTTTATTCCTGAAGAAAACATTGCTTCAACTGCTACAAATGAAAATATCAATTTAAAGGAAAGAAAGATTATTATTTAAAATATTAAGTATAATCGACTTATTAGGTTGATTTTAAATGTTTTAATCTGCTTCAAAGGAAGATATCATTGGCAAGATTGTTAATCTTTTCGTTATTAATTTAATTAAGTTTAAAAATCTAAATTATTATTCATTAATTATGTATTATTAAATAAATAGTAATTAATTATTAATATAAGAGTGTCAATTTTAATTGTGAGAAAAAAGTTATTCCAGAAAATAGATAGTAGCTTTAAATGAAGACATCATTGACAGAAAGAAAAATTGCTAATTGTTACATCAAAATTGCTTATTTTTCATTTTATATTACTGGATATCTGATAGAATATCAAATATGCCTAAAGTTTTCATTTCTGAGAGAAACTTCGCTACAACTGCTACAAATGAACGTATAATTAACAGAAAGAAAGATTATTAATTAGACTATTAAATATGATTGACTTTTGAAGTTGGTTTTATATGTTTTATCTGTTTCATATGAAAATATCATTGATAAGATTATTAAACTCCTATTTATTATCTTAATTATTAATTAATTGTTTTTCAGTAAATTAATAGTAA
>JAQQPU010009417.1:0-18991 GCA_029168905.1 Artemia sp. Kazakhstan ARC1039
TCAGAGCCCTCAGTGCAAGGGTTGTAAGTTAAGCCCTGGGGGTATATTAAGTTTATATAGAAAGTTGTTGTAGAAATTTCAAAAAGGGCTCATTTGATTGGAAATTGAAATTGCCCTTTTTTAATAGCCGAAAGTGAGTGGAGAGTGATTAACCCAGCTCTCAAGCCCACCATTTCCCCAAAAACATTCAATCAAAGCTTAGAGATGGCCATTTTGTTCAACGTAGTTGAAATTTCTGGAAATTATGTATTTAAGGATGACAAAACCCCCAGAGCCCCAAGGGCAAAAGTTGTAAGTTATGCCCTGGGGGCATATAAGTCTTTTATAGATAGTTGTCGTAAAACTTCAAAAGGGGCTCATTCAATCGGAAATTGAGAGGGCTAGTGCCCTTTTTAATAGTCAAAAGTGATTGGAGGGTTACTGACCCCCTCTCACGCCCACCATTCCTCCAAACACATCCGATCAAAATTTTCAGATAGCCACTTTGTTCAACGTAGTGGAAAGTTCTGGAAATTAGGTCTTTGAGAATGACACCCCCCGCAGCCCTCAGGGCAAGGGTTGTAAGTTTTGCCCTTGGGGCTTATAAGATTTTCATTGAAAGGTTATTATAGAAAGTGTTGTCTTAGAAACTTCAAAAGGGCTCATTTGCTTGGAAATTGAAAGGCAAGGGCGGATAAAGGATATTTTTTCGGGAGGGGGGGGTATACTAATTTTTGACTCAGTTTTCGACTAATTTTACCGATTTTTACCTAGGTTTTACTAATTTTCGACTTATTTTCGACTCGGTCAAAAATTTTGGGGGGGGGGGGGGCCAACCGGGTTAAACCCCCCCCCTGGATACGGCCTTGTTGAAAGGGCTAGTACCATTTTTAATAGTAGAAAGTGGTTGGAGAGCGACTACCGCCCCTCTCACGCCCACCATTTCCCCAAACACATCCAATCAAAATTTGAGATAGCCTTTTTGTTTAACGTAGTTGAAAGTTCTGGAAATTAGGTCTTAGAGGATGACGACCCCCCCTATCAGCCCTTAAGGTAAGGGTGGTAATTTATGCCCTGGGGGTATATAAGGTGTTTATAGAAAGCTGTGTCGTTTCAAAAAGTGTTCATTCGATAGGAAATCGAAAGGCCTAGTGCCCTTTTTATAATAGTCGAAAGTGATTGGAAGGCTTGACATTTTTGTAGTAAAGATCTATGTGGGTATATATGTATTATTATTTTTTTGTTGTTGTTGTTAGACCAGGGCGCTTCGTATCGAGGGAGTTGTCGTGAGAGCTTCAAAAAGGGTTCATTCAATTGAAAATCGAAAGGGCTGATGCCCTTTTTTAATAGTCGAAAGTGATTGGAGGACAACTAATCCCCCTCCCAAGCCCACCCTCCCATTTGCCCATTATGTTTAAAAACTAAATGTTGCCTCAAGATTAAATCAAAATGCACTGTGTTAATGCTAATTCCCAATAAGACATCTCAGCAGTATCCCAAGACTAAGGGTATTATGTTCAGACTTTTGGGGCCACTTGTGCTCTTAAAATTTAACCAAATCAAAATAGCGTAAGTGTATCCAAGCTACCAAAGAAAGTAAACAGATGTTTTTTGCGAATAGCATCAAGTTTTCAATTTCAGGTCAACTAGAGGAGGTATGAAACTAAATTACACTACTATTTGTGTCCAGATTTTTAAAAGGGTGTATGTTATAAAAATTGCTGAAAATTTTTCTCCAGCATACAAATAGCAGGCCAAACTATAAAGTCTTAAAAAAAGAAAAGATTTAGAGCATTATTTTCTTTTTTCCCTGAAAAGACTGTCAATATAAAACGAACAAAAATTAATTAACAAAACTTTTTCCACAAAATAAGTTTTTCAAAGAAAAGTATAGAACTCCATTAAACAAAAAATGAGCAAAAATAGAATCAAATAATCTACCCAGTATGAAACTAAAATCAGCATCAATAAATAATTGAAACCCAAAACAAACAGAAATTACAATAAATAACCGAGTCAAACTCAAAACGAGCAGAAATTAACAAGTTAATTCTTTTTTTTTTTTAAATTAAATCTAGTAGCACTTAAGAAAGTAGCTCCAGGCAACTAGCTTCAACACTAAGCGGACAGGTTTGCATATCGACATGCTTGTGGGAAATTTTGCTATCTCAAGAGAAATGGGCCCTTAGGCTTAGGGAGTTATCTGACCTGTCCCTAAATAGAAAAGCCATTCATTGCTTACAAATAAATTGAAATTTCAAATAGATCATTTCTTGTGTAGGTAACATAATTACATAAAAGATTGATGTAAAATCATTTCGATAATTCGTTTGTAGATTATATTTATATGTTGGCAATAATTGCATTATCTACTTAATAAGTGACACCAAAAGAGTTGTTTTTTGTCAGGGCGTAATTTGTATTAAACGTCACTGTAAAAAGTTCTGGTAGCCTAGTAGCCCCAGCTTGTTAATTTGTTAATTTGTTGTCAGGGCGTGTATGGGGTAAGGAGCAACTGACCACAGTTTGCCCCCATCCCCCCCCCCAAGCTGAAATCTACAAATCTTGTCAAAACTAAGATAAGTCTGCATAATTCAGAGAAACGGACCAGTTTTCTTTAGTAATTATTTGCATTTATGGTACCATAAGGCCATGGGCGTAGGGAGGGGGGGCAGGGGGTTGGGGGCAGCTGCCCCCCCTAGACCTTCAAATTTACATTAGATATGGCTGAAAAAGCAGATGGTTTGGAAAAAGCAGTTGATAAAACTCCATCACACCATCGACTGCCCCCCCCCCCTCCTAGACAATATATTGTCTAATGCTGCCTACGCCCATGCATAAGGCTTTTTTTATTTCCCACTGGCATTTTCACTTGATCTGGGAAAGTTTGGTCCACCTTTGCCCCCCCCCCCCCGGGGTTTTGAGGAAAATATGCCCTATTTTTAGTGCTATATCACACTTACGGATGGTGGAATTGATAAAAATCACGTAGATATGAGCAATAGCTTTTTCAAATGAGCCATTAAACGTCACTGTAAAAGGTTCTGGTAGCCCAGTAGCCCCAGCTTTTCCACTTGAGACAAAGCACCGAAAATGCCGTTTTTTAGTGCCATTTGGAACTTGATGAGGGTGGAATTTATAGGAAAGAAGAAAGTACATATGAGCAATATCTTTTAGTAGCTCATGAGCTACTAAAAATGAGGATACTAAAACACCCAATAACAATACGCTCATACCAATATGCGTGATATCGATACAGTCAGATACCAACACAGCGTACAACCCTTTCCCCAGAGTTTATGGAGGGTCATATCATCTCTAAAACCATAGATATTGGACCATTGAACTATGTTGAACAAAATAGCTATCTCAAAATTTTGATTGGATGACTTTGGGGGATGGGGCCTGTAGGGCGGGGGGGGGGGCTAGTTGGCTTCTAATATTTTTCGTCACTTAAAAGGGGCACTTACAAATTTTATTTTATTTTCTAATGAGCTATTACACATCTCTATTATTCTCTGGCCACCCCTTAGCCCTGCTAGAAAGAAAAAGAAAAAGAAAAGTACAGATCAGTGCTACCAATGCAAAAAAGCGATTTTCTTCGTCGTTCAAGGAGGGGGAACTTTAATTTCCCTGTAAAAGGTTTTCGACCATACCGATTTCAATGGTGCACTTTTAGTGTTGATTTGAAGCTATTTTCGAGGGGTTCCAGGTTTTTTTCGAAATCACCATAAATTTCTTTTCGCAATAAACCCTTATTTTTAAGACGAACCGAAATAATAGTCACCATTCCTGAATCAGTGTCATATGACAATTTTTTTCACTAGGTAGCTTTTTTCTAAACGCGATTTTTAACTTTTGGTTACTATGGGCTGTTGTTCGCTCTTTACTAGGTTGCATCTACCTCTGCAACCATGATCATAGCTTGAAATTCACTGTTGTTAAGAGAGAAATAACCAGACTTCCAGAGTTCATATTATATCTTACTTGATCTTCATTTCAATTAATACTTAAATTTCTTACAATTTAAGATTGTATATTACTCACTTTTGGTATTATAGCTGGCGAGACCAAAATACTACCTGATTAATCCATCCAATATTTCTGTATGCTGAAAGTTGCTGATGCAACAACTGGTGTAAGATTATAAAAAACTTTAAAGATCAGTTAATTGTTTTCAGGCTACATAGATGGATAGATAGATAGATAGATAGATATTTATTGCAATAAAAGCCACTTTGGGCCATGGCAAAAAAAGGAAAATCACACAAAATAATAACATGATTATAACACTCATAGCAAAGTATGGTAGCCTACATAACAATAACAACGCAAAATTACAAAACCTTACAAAAACATAATAAAGCACACGATACCATTAAACTAACATAAATAGATAGATGTATGTTACATCTATCAAGGGCCATGACTACAAAAATAACAAACAAGAAAACAACTTACACACATACAACAATACTTTCCGCACTCACCCAACCCCTTTTACAAAAATCTATCTCTATGTGACATACCCAATTTTATATACTTTGCTATCATTCTTATTGTCCCATAATTTTTTCATCCCATTACTGAAACCAACCACTCACTTGTCCCCACATTAACAAAAAATAAATCTTTCCTTAGATCCTGTAATTCGGGACAAAGGGCCATGAAGTGAAGCAGATCCTCCCCATTTTCTCCGTACTCCATACTCCACCGTTTCTTACGCTAAGTTAGCTTAGCTTTACTGAAGGCTTAGCAAATATACCATTCTGTTAATTTACTATTCTCTTCTATTCTCCTGTCGTCTTTTAAAAAACACGGAACTGAAAGTCTTGCAATATTTAAAGAATATGTATGAAATTTCTTTGATTTTCATTAACTTAAACTTTAGTTTAATTGAAGGATGGTTCAAGGGCTGTCATATACACTGTTTGTTTGAGTTTTGCCGTCAATCTTAACTTTTTTACATTTATTTTATTTAAGTTGCGCTAAAGAAGATAGTGTTTAGTATTCGCACCGTGTTCTATCTAAGAAATAATTGCCTACCTTGTTTACGTGAGGTGTTTCCTGTTAAATCTTTAAATTATTTTTATTTACATTTATATTGTTTTTTTAGGGTCCAGTTTAGTCAAAACGTGGAACTCGAGTTTATTTAAGAATATGGACAAATCTCTGCCAGATTTGATTAGATTGTTAGCCAAATTAACCATCGGTGACAATACCTTTGTTACCATCAAGTGCATTGGTGGAGATGTTACAGCCAAGAGGAGCCTTTTGTCTACAGTAAGTGATGTGTTCCAGCGAATGTTTGAAGCTGATTTTGTCGAAAAACGAACAAATGTAGTTGTAGTAGACGATGTTAATTTTTCGACAATGAATTTTATTATTCAGTACTATGAAAAAGGAAGTATGCCACGCTTGAAGAAATTAGACTTGAAAGAGATTTTGTATACTGTTGAAAAATACAATTTGCTGTGTATCAAAGAAGAAATAGCTGAAAAACTAATTGATTTATATAAACAAAATAGAAATATAGAAACGCTGGAGATTTTTTTTTGTAATTTCAATAATAAAAGAGCTGAAGATGCTGCTTTAAAAGAGATCGCTATGATTATTGTTAAAGGAGGAAAATTTCCGGATTTTGTCAATTCATTTAATGTGGAACGTTTTACCAAACTCTCCCAAATTTGTTGTTCTCTGCTAAAACTGTCAAGAACAAGAGATTTGTATTATGGTCTCCGGCCGAATGACGTTTTTTGGCAGATGTATTGTAGCTGGGTGTCGAAGAACCCAGAAGAAAGATCTGTGGCAGCAATGGAGCTTTTAAGCACAATAGACTTGAAGAATTTTCCAGTTATAGATATACTGACAGTATTTGAGAACTTAACCTTCAAAATGCCGTTTCAGAACCTAAAGATGCTTTTAGAAGAGTCTCTCCGATGTTTAGTTATTGCTGAAAATAATTGTTTGGATTCTTATGAGCTTATTTCAAAATCATTAAGGCCAATTCGTTCAACTAATTGTATTAAATGTGGACACATTGATAAAATCCCTTTTCATTATTCTCGAGTTTGTGATGGGTCTCACGGCGGGATGAAACATCCGTATCCAGTGGCGGAGCAACAACCCATTTTTTCCCATTTGACTTTCAAATAAGGTCGATGATCAGCACTATCGTACGATATTTGCTTTCTTTTTACCTTGTCTTGGGTTTAGAATTGTTTTGTTTATAACCGAAGTGACTCTATAAGAGGTGAACACATGCTTTTGTTTTGTTTTTGTACTTTCTTTCTAAAACTCATTGAAATTCTTACTAGTTTATTTTAAAAATAATTACCAAGAAAATGTAAACTTTTGTATGAAAAATAACGTTTTCATTCGCGTAAATGTTTTTGAAACGATAACTGTCTGTGCAGCTTTCTTAGTATTGTATATCTAAAAGCTTTCAGGACTTATTTTTGTTTTAGTAAGCCATTTCATGCACTTTCTGACTTTTCTTATCGTAAGACTCTTAATGGTTTATCTGACAAAACATATATCGCAAAAAGAGGCTCAATATGCATAGTTCAGTTAGACCAACACTTAGATACCAACTAGAAACAATCAATCCGATAGATGTATCTGCCAATCCGCTCTTGAATTTTTTAATTTTTATGAAAAAACTGCGCCTGTACAAAGGAGAAAAGAGTTTATTATTAAACAAACATAAATGAAGAAAAAAGAAGAAAAACATAAATGGTGCTTCATACAAACGACTGAAATCCTTTCAAATTGATTTAAATCTTTTGAATTAAAACTTGAAAATCTTGGGAAACAATCATCTGCTGGGAAAAAAGGATATCGCTATCCCTATTCCAGAAAATAACACCTTTTGATAATGAATTCATATTTTCTTTGCTACATTTTGTCCCAAAAGTGGGATAAAGCAGCCATTTTTTTTTTTTTTTTTTATTTCAATCATATTTGAAATAATCCTAACTATGGGATTAATAATGATACGAACTTAATTAAAAGTAAAATTTTTGGTCAAAGAAAGCAAAAACAATCCTGAAACTTAAGATGAATATTATAACACTTTTTTTATTTCATCGCAGTTAAGGCTTGAAATAAATTGTGAAACATGCGGCTTGGCGAAAAGCCTATAGCTGTAACTTGCGGGCGGAAGTACAAGCTGCTTACAAGAATAGATTTTTATGCATTCACAATTATCCGTTCATCGAGTTCGAACAAATACTTTAACTTTTTCTTGGAAAATGATTTGAATTTGCCTGTTAAAATGACGAACATTTGCCTTTCCTCCCATGATTTCAACTTAATTTCAACGTATCTTAAAATAATATCCAAACGCCTGTGCATGAAACATACACCTTTGTTTTTGTAATTTTTTAACTATTTTAGAACAATATACTTATAGACAAGTCTGACCTTTAAAGAGACAAAAATAATTTTTCCAGGGTAGGGGCAGCCCAAATTAGATTTTTTGGTCCATATTGGCATAATCATTTAGGGTACACTCTTCACCTTGGGTTACAGATTATTTTTAAACTAAAACCAAACCACCATTTTAAGAGGGCTGGTAGCTGCTGATGCCTACTTCGTGTGAAAGTTGTCTATATTAATAAAGGTCTAATGAAAAGTAGTTTCTAAAACTGAATAGATCAACCAGATTTATTTGTGAATCATTTGCAAATAGTCTAGCTTTTCTTAAATAAGTAAATTTCTATTGTTTTTTTTTTTAACTATTATCACAACTTGAGAGTTCTTTTTATGTGATTGATATATTTTTTACATTCAACCTGTATTTGTACTCGAAACTTTGAAATTAAATAACTGAATTTTTGATTTTCTGTATTCTATTTATCATAAGAGTAGCGTAGCTGGGAAATACTTAATATTCTATCACTAGTCTTCCCAATAACATAACTGACAATTGAATGGACTACAAGCTCAACATCTAGCAAGGACTCTTTAGGGGCTATGCCTCATGAAGTAAAAAATGATAGATGACGCTTTACTTCTCTCCAGCGGTGTTTCTGGTTAGGTTTCCTATAAGAAGTTCACTGACTTCTCTCTTCCCCTGGTTATAAACGCACTAGTTAGAAATTTTAAACACTCTGGGCCTAGGGGAGACTGCATGCAAGAGTTGATTTCAAATACTTACTTGAAATACAGATTTATCGTCTTGTTTTTTTTTTGGTCTGTAGGAAAACAACCATCTTACAGTAATTCAGAAAAGATGCATTTAGTCGGTTTGGCTACCACAAAACAGTCATTGAGCTTTGATCTAAGGTTGGATGAAAATAATGGAATTGGATAAAAAAAATATTCATAAAAAAGGCTCTTATGAAAAGTTACAAGCCTAAGAACAATTTGCCAATCTATATAAGGGGGAAACCTCCCCCTAAGAAGGGGCATGATCATCACAAAAATTCCACACATCAGAAACCTTAAAGATTCCAAATCCCTATTCATCAAAATGCGAAAAGACTGCAAGTTTGATACTAATTAAGGACAACAAGATTTTTGCCCCAATTTCAGGTCTCGTAAAACCCTCCCTCATCAGACAAAACATTCATCCTCTTACTTCAAACAAACTCTCCCCAGTCACCTGATCAAAATTTTGAGATAGCCATTTCCCCAGCATAGCTGAAAAGTCTAATAACTGTCTTTGGGCGACTTCTCCCCACAGTCCCCTGGGGAAGGGCTGCAAGTTATGAACTTTGCCTACTGCATTGTATAGTTTTGGTAATTTGGAAGTATATATACCTTATCAGGGGGATTTTCTGGTGGAGGGGAAGCTTCCGTGGGAGGAATTTTCCATAAAGAAATTTTTCATGGGGGAAGTTAATTTCTGTATAGGGTAAGCCGGATTCCCCAGCATTATTTAAAAAAACGCTCAGAAATTAAATAAAAAAACAAGTTTTTTCAGCTGAAAGTAAGGAGAAACACTAAAACTTAAAACAAACAGAAATTGTTACGTATTAGCGGGGGGTCGCCCTTCCCAAATACCCTCGCTCTTTACGCTAAAGTTTTTCTTGGAAGTTTTAAAAGAGCTTATTATTTTAATTTAAATGGCCTTTAGTACTCCAGTAGTTTTTATTGGTCTATTATTTACTATTTGGGGCGACAATTTTGCCATATTGCCTGCAAATAGTAGGCCTATATTCACAAGTGATGTTGCAATTGCTTTCAAGCTAATTCTGCCTTATTTCCCAATGAGATCAAACACTAGATCTGGAATTTTTCCATAGAGGGGGGGGGGGGGTGAATAACTGGAACAAAAATCAAACTTAGGTAATTATAAGGTTATTAGTAGTTAAGAATCAATAAAAATAATATGCAAATTTTGTTTTAATTATTTATGTACAGTGAGCCATCTTCAAAACCTGCATTAATTTAAAAACGTTCAGAAAATAAATAAAAAAAAAACAAGTTTTTTTTTAACTGAAAGTAAGGAGTGACATTAAACCTTAAAACGAACAGAACTTATCTTTTATATGAAAGGGGCTGTCCCCTCCTCAACACCCTGCTTTTACGCTAAAGTTTTTATTGTTTTAAAAAGTAGAGTTGCGAGAAGGAGTCGAACTTTGGCGTAAAGAGCGGGGGGATAAAGAGGGAAAAGCCGCTTTCATATACGGAATAGTTTCTGTTCGTTTAAGTTTTAATGTCGCTCCTTACTTTCAGTTAAAAAAACTTGTTTTTTTATTTAATTTTAAATTAGGCTCCATATGGCCATGGACATTTGATTTTAAGTTTCTAGCTTTCTATGAAAAAATTTTATTGACCCTATTTTCGGACAAATCAATTTTAATTTTTTAAGCAAATTAGTCCTCTCGACTGAAGGACTTTCACACTAAGTTCTAAGCATATAAAAAAACTCCCAGTTTTGGAGAGTTCATACCTCTAATCTTATAAGTAATGGGGCTTCTTTGGTCTTGAAACTTAAGGGTGTAAGTTTTAAACCTTTCGGAAAAAACTACTGCTTTGAACCATTTCCTGGGAACTAATATTATTCCTCTTTTGTTTCTAATTGGCTGAATAATTCGAAGAGAAATCCTGATTGGCTTAAATTAGTGTCAGCTCTATCTTGGTGCTAGTAAAATCTCATTGTGAATGGAACTTAAAAGGCCCAAAATATATTCAATGAGTCTTCAAGCTATATGTTTATTGCTGTAGATTTTATGAAAACCCAAAATAAATAACAAGAAAAAAAAAATTGGACTTGTGGGCTTCTTATTTTGGACTGAAAAATTAATGCAATAGCATCACTTAAGGTACGTAATAAGTTTGGTTAGTGGATATATCGACATTAGAATCAGTCATTGTATTTACCGTCATTACGGAAAATAGGTGTGAAATTTCGATACGCAATAAGATATATGCAGATATAGAATGTGTCCATGAGGGGTTGCCAACTATCAGATATCAAGTACACCTGGTGGCATGTGTCAAGCGTGGTGAAAACATACCAAGGGTGGTTGAATTGTACCAAGCGTTGCGGAAACCGTGTCACATTTGGTGGAACGACAGCTAAGCCCTTAAGAATATAAATTTCAAACCTATCAGAAAAATTGTCTTAACCGTTTTTTGGAGGGGGGGGAGGTTGTCCTCAGGAATTCTTTATTTTACACATTATGTTCTCCTAGTCCCAACAAGCTAAAACTTAAGTTTCAAAGCTATCATGAACCAAAACTTTTGGGCAATTTCTTGGCCATATTAAAACCTTTTCATCTCCAACGAAATGTACGGACCCTAGGCAGTGATTCTTGAAAGTTTCAAGGCGATCGGGAAAAAAAGTGTAAAGATAATTTTTCCGACTCATTTTTCAGATCACCATGAAAATATATTGTTGGCCCTTTCTAGTGTTTCATCACTGGGGGAACCTGAGTTTTCTTTTCAGGTTTTTCTTGGGTATTGAGATGCCCCTGACCCAAGGACTTGAGGATCTAAGTTTCAAGTCGGTCATTAAAAAGTTGTCATATTAGGGCCTTATTTAGAGGGTGTCGATGCTTCTGAAATATAAGTATTATTATATATGTTCTTTTGGCCCAGGGACTGCCAGTTTTAGGATTCAACAATTTTAGGGAAAACAGTTTTTCATAGCTTTGTTTGGCCCCGTTTTCGGGAGAACCAACATTTTTGTTTCTATTTGTCTTCTCTATCGGGGTAATAAGAGCCAAGGACTTGAGAAGAAAAGATTCGAACCGTGAATAACATCTGCTATCCCTTTTTGGGAACCCATTGTTGAGCAATATGTGGCCCCAAACAAATTTCCGTTATTACCTTAAACTACCTTAAATCGTATTGTCCAGTGTAATAAGGAAAAAATAATTCTGTGGAGTTGCTGGTCAGTGATGATGGGGACCCATTGACTCAATTGAATCCCACTCTGACTTCCATGATTTAATGGATAAATTCTTGTCAGTAGCAATCTTGAAGGCGTCATCGGAGGTACTAATGACAGCAGTATCAGGAAGATTGTTTCAATGAGCATCACTCTATTGCAGAGTTAGTTTTTGTGGACTCTGGTATCTTCCCTCTTCCTGGACAACTTCTTACATTGCCCCCTTGTCCTGGAGGATTTATCAAACGGAAATGGCTTTTGACAGATGGAATCAGTGTTCAAAAGCTTATAAGTCATTATGACATCACCTCTTCGACGCCTGTAAACAAGCGTTGGGAGCTTTAGCTTATTCAATCAAGATGGATAGTCAAGATTCTTGCGTCCTTCACCGGGTTTTGTTTTGCCCGTCTATGGACATATTCTATTTTCTGCTGACCACCCTTGCTCAAAGGTGTTGCAGCACATATCCCAATTCTAGCAATGGTTGCACAAGATGCTTGCACAGTTTGGTCACAACTTTGGAGGATCTGTTGTGTACAGTACGCTTGATTATGCCAAGGGTATGGGATGCTTTGGCAACTTTTGTTTGTACATATTTGTTAAATTTTCGTTCCTCATCAACAACAATTTCCAAATCTCTCATATCTGCCAAAGAGTCAATCAATTGTCTTGAACCATCCCCTCCTATCATATGGTACAGCCAACTTACTTTTATTCTCCCAAAGTGCATTGATTTGCACTTCTGAATGTTAAATTCAAGCTTCCACATAGTGAAAGTAAGTTCAGGTCTTCTTGTATGGCAGCTCTTTTAACTGATGACTCTGCAGAGCGAATAAACTTTGAATCATCAGTATAAAGGCTTACCTTATTTTTTACAGCTTTTTGAACATCACTAATAAAAATATTGATCAAAGTTGGACCTAACATTGTTCCCTGAGGCACGCCACTGTCAACCTCTGCTACTTCTGAGAAGAATTCTTGCCTATTGTACCCAAATACCTTAAGTCTCTGCTTTCTTCCTGGAAAGAAACTGCATCACCTATTCTACAACTTTTGGATGGATAACAATAGCTATTAATTTTATCTTCAGCCGTCAATGACAGACTATCAAATACTTTGGCAAAATCTAGAAGGATCATGTCAACTGGAGTAATGTGATCTGGCAACTTATTGATATAGTCATAAGCATCTATAAGATTTTGCTCAACTGAGCACCCAGATCCGAAGCCATGGTGGTTGTCTGTGAGTAGTTTATTGTCAAATAAATGTTTTGTAATTGCGAAATTTACAATTCCTGCAAGAACTTTACCCAGAGTTGAGGTAATGCTAATGGGTCGGTATTTGGTGACATTATTCTTAATTTCACCGTTGTGGACAGGCGTAATTCTTGTATTTCACCAATATTGAGGAACTACTTTTGTATCCAGAGACTTTTGGAACAGTTTTTTTAAGGGAAGGGCAAGCTCCAAATCAGGGCTAACAAACTTATTTGAATTCATTCTTTTGAGCCATTGTTCTACATCCAGAGTTTTGATGGTGATAATTTGCATAGGTTTCTCAATATTGTACTCCAGCATTTCTGATAAGGGAGCATTAACTGGAGGTGTGAAAACTGATTTGAACTGCTTGTTCAGGACTTAAGCTATATTTCCAGGATTAGTAATAGCATTTATATTTACTGAGAGTTCTGTTACTAAATGTCGACTGGTCTTTTGAATTGAGGCATATTTCCAAAACTTCTTTGAATTGGTTTTTGATGTTGATACTAATGGTTCCTCATGCTTGTAAGTTCTCTTGTAAGGTGCCGGACTTCATTCCCATCAGTTTGAAGTTGTCATAATTTGCCTATGTTGGAACGTCTTTGTACATTCTCCGGAGTTTCTTTTTATTTCGGATTGCTGGCCTGATTTCTCGTGTCATGTAAGGTAGCTTTCATGGTCTTTGTTTCCAAGTGGTTGTTGTATATTTTGCACTTGTCTGTATGAGCTGTCTTTTCATATTAAACAAGCTTCCTCTATATTTTTCTTTTCAACAAAGGACCAATCTTGGATAGCTTAGTCTTGCCTGACCTTGTTGTAATTTGTATACCCATGCTTTCTAAAATTGTCAGTCTGTGAGTACAGCTTTAGCTGACAAGTAATGGCTATATGGTCACTTGCCCCAAAAGGTGACTCTGGGTCTATACCCTGGAATTCTTCCTCATCTTTAACAAATAGAAGATCCAGGAGAGTTGGGCTCTGGCTCTTTCAGTACCTAGTTGGGAAATTAATAGTGTAATATAATGAACGCTTCAATAGACTTTTAAAGAGTGGGTCATGCTGGTCATCATTATTGTCCATAGCGGTATAGCCATCAAACCATGAGATTTGGGTCAGGTTAAAGTCTCCAATAATTAATACATTATTGTAAGGAATACTGATCACTGGAACTCATCACTGAACTTATAACATTTGTAACTCCAAGGTGGGACAGCTGAAAATACATCCTATAATTAAAGGATGTCCGTTTTTCTCAATCTTTATCCACATATGCTGTATAATTGGCCAATACTGAGAATCAAGTTTAACAGTTCCTACCTTCAGGGTTGATGTGATGTACAAGACAATTTCTCTTCCTTCAGGATACACAAGGATTGAAACTAAAGTAACCCCATGGATCTGGAGTTGTGCATCAGTAAGTGACACCAAAGTGTTCTTTGGTCTAATGCCAGTGAAGGCAAACACAGTCATTTCAGGCCTAGTTGACATTACAGCCTTAGTTTCGTCTATTTTGGTGGAAATATAATATATATTACTGTAAAGCACTAACAGCATTAGGTCTCGCTTGGACCAAGAACTTATGGCTGTAACATTAACACTAATCAGGAACAAGCACCACCTACGACCTTCCCAGCTAAATAAGTGATGTTATTTCCCCATTGAACAAACACTAAAAGTTTTAAGCCAATTAGGCACCCAATATCTAATATTCCCTCGTTTCTTCTATAAAATATGTCTGTAAACAATTAGTAATTCATAGAATTTACATCCCTTTGCCTCAGTGGTTGTTGGGAGTTCCTTCGACGATCCTGAAAAAATAAGTGTCTAAATTTGGGTTACGTCTTGGAAGCTACGGGGGGGGGGGCTGGATGACAAAAAGGGCCCATAATGGCGATGGTCGCTTTTAATTCACTTCGGACCTTAAAAATACCCCTAGAACTTTCAATTTCCAATCAAGTAAGACTATTCCCAAGTTTATACGAACATTTCTTAAGTACAAAACCCAAAACTAATGCAAAAGCAGTGGCCTTGATAAATGACGTGGGTTAGTCCACATCAGCGTTGATGAATCTTTGTGCTAATGGCAGGAAATCATAAGAAGTGTAAGTTGAGAGGACTTGAATATAAGAAAAAGTAGTGGTGTTCATCGAGAAAGACTCATTTTAGCCTTGTTTTCAAGCCACGCCACATTCAATACGAAGCTGAACATGGGTTGGGCAGTTTATTGTTTTAAATACCCTCGTTCGAGTCGTTTGGAACCCTTGTTCAGTCATGTTATTCTGCCACTTTTTAATTTTGAAGAACCCTTGCACAGCACGCATGGAACCAGTAGTTAAAAAAAAAGCTTTAAAATATTGCTGGGTTAGACACGGAAAACCTAAAAATGGCTTTTGTCTTTGATATTGCAAAACTAGGTATAACAGTGACTCTGCAAAATTGTGGCTGTCTAAATCAGATCATAAAAAATTATTTAGAAAAGGCAAAGCTCACAGTAATTTTATAAGTAAGAGTTTTAACTCAGACCAGTGCTCTGGTTTCATCCACTTGGAACCAAAAGATTTCTGGGAGACTTGAAGAAAATATTGGTAGAACTCCGGCAGCTGCTTTTTCTGGAAAAGGTCTCAGGTGCTCTAAAAAGAGGTTCTGTTGCCTTTGATAGCTAAAATGCAAAACTCTGTTCCAATTTTGAGATATTTGCAACCCCGTTGAAGTTGGATCATAGTAATAATTATTCAAGTATTCCCTTTTTATTATAAACGGAACAGGCTGTGTACTGGATTGAAAAAAATCGTAGTTTCAAAATTCAAGCTAATTTAATAATAAAAGCAAACAACAAGTCGAAAAAATTATGCACATTTACCAAATGGCTCAATTTCTTGCAGAAAAAAACTTTTAGGTGTGCACTAATAAAACTTTATCGTGAAGAGTTGGAGTGGAAATTAAGAAGGTGGTTTCTTATATAAAAGATAATTTCAGATTTTTTTTTATAAATTCAGTCTTTTCTCCCATTTCAAAATATAATTTTTTGTTTTTTCATAAACGTAGTTCAAGCTCTATAAGTTGAGCTACTTGAGCTTGAGCTGTTTTTTGGAAATCCAAAGTAAAAATAATATACGGTTTTTAAGTTTAATTAACCGAAATTAGTTGAAATCGACTATGTCTGGAGCATTGATATTTATCTGTAAATAATGTGATCTGACTCTAAATCGTGTTTTTTTCTACAAAAAGTTAATTCTCCCGATAAATTGGTTGCATAGTAAAGTTAGCCTGGAGATCCCCACAACTTCCATTTCTACAGCCCATTAGTGCCCAACGTCCCCATTTGGGAGTGTCTCATTTGAATATATTTGGCCCAGAAGGTAGTAGCCTGGGCAAGTTTTATGCTTTCCGTCAAAATCTAGGGATAACCAGCAACATCCTCAAATTTTAAGTTCCCTGAATTAGGATCGGGTAAGTTATCAGGATTTTCTTAAATCTAGCTAAAAGACACAGTACAAAATACGAAACAGCTAGCTGGTATAATATTTGGTATCTCTGCCTCTGCCTTCCCCCAGTCATCTTTCCGGTATTTCAGACCATTTAAGAAGAAGTAGATCAAAGTCAGCAAATGAAAACGCTGATATTCAAATTTACTAAAAATAAGTCAAAAGCTAATTGGCGCAACCATTCCTTGGAAATAAAATAAGGAATATGATTTATTAAACTTTATAGATATTTATGAAATTCTGTTTAGTTACTGATGGGTTCCGACTTCTCCTGAATATATCTTGCAAATGCATCGAAATGAAATGTTACGTCATTGGTATCATTGAACATTTTTACAAGCTATTAATGTTATTTTGAAACTGTACCAAATTTAAATTTGCACTTCTGTGCTATTTGGATAAACTACCCAGACAGACATTTTTCTCTGATTCAAATTATCTAAAATATCCATTTCTCAGAAGTCTTGTGTCATTCACATTCATTCATGTTCATTAATACACTCAAACTTAATGTACTCCAAGCAAAGCAGTACATTTATCAAAAAAGTAGCTATCCACTTTCTGAGAATATACCCAGAAAACTACTTCTTTTATATGACAATTGGAAACAAACTTACACGTATAGGAAAGAAGGAGAAAATCCAGTAGAGGAAGAAGAAGAATTATTTTTTATGACTTGGAATGTGTTCACCAATTTGTTTTTGCTGCTACGTTGCGGTACTTGACTTGACTATAGTGAAGTCACCTATATGACTAGTTACTTGGACTTCTCATATTCCTTTCAAGACATTTAGACAAATTGGAGACAAAAACTTATTTAAATGTTTGGTGAAGTCAACTAGAGTTTAGTTAAAGTTCCAAGCAATCAAGGTCAACATATACAAATTTTTAGCAAAGCATTACCTTTTATCCATGAAAAGAACGAGAACTATTATCTAACTTATAATTTAGAGATTCAATTAAGTAGGAAATAAAGGTTCAGTTATGTTGACTCCTGACTTTATTTTACATATTAATTAAAAAAAAACTTTCCACAAAATAAGTTTTTCAAAAAAAGTAAAGATCTCCATTAAACCAAAAATGATCCAAAATAGAATCAAATTATCTACCATGTATACCACCACCACAGATCAGTATGAATAAATAAATGAAATCCAAAACAAACAGAAATTAAAATAAATAACAGAGTCAAACTCAAAACGAGCAGAAATTAATATCAGTAAGGATCTAAACCCCATGCTTTCTAAAAGCCAGAATATAATTTGTACTTTACTGAAATAAATTCAATTGGATTTACTGAAAAAAAATGTGCATTGTCAGTTTAATATACATAAGCTGATATTTATTCCTTAAAATTTTAATTAATTTTTTATTTCCTAAAGTTATAAAGGTGAAAACAATTAAAAGAATTTTTCCAGTTAAGTAGCCTACAAATTATATTCTGGCTTTTAGAAAACCAGGGGTTTAGAACCCTACTCATATTAATTTCTGCTCGTTTTAAGTTTGGCTCGTTTTGAGTTAGTTATTTTAATTTCTGATTATTTTGGGTTTCATTTATTTATTGATACTGATTTGTGGTAGTGGTATGATTGGTAGATAATTGATTCTATTTTTGTTCATTTTTGGTTTAATGGAGTTCTTTACTTTTTTTTTAAAACTTATTTTGCGGGAAAAGTTTTTTTAAATTAATTTCTGTTCGTTTTATATTGACAAAGTCTTTTTCAGGAAGAAAGACTGAGCCTCTTCTAAATTTAAACAACCATCCCTTCCATAAAAACTTAAATAACCCCTGGGTATAACTTACAATCCTTGTCCCTAATCTCTGGGGTTTGTTTCAACACCAAGAGGCTTGTTATATGATATTTAGACCATTTTTAATAGAATGGCTATCAAAATTTCTATTAGGTGCATTCTGGGACAATATGACGTGTGTGAGGGGAGAGGATAACTGCCCCCGATCACTTTGCCTCTTAAAAAGACCACTAGAGTGTCCTATTACCAGTCTAATGAGCCCCCTCCGAAGTTTATATGACCGCGCTCTCTATAGAAAACCTTATATGTCCCCAAGGATTAACTTAAAACCCTTGCCCAGAGGGCTGGGAGGAATTTTTATCATCAAAAACAAAATTTCCAGACCTTTCTGATACGCTGAACAAAATGTCTTATCTCAAAATTTTGATTGTAAGTGTTTGGGAAAATGATGGGCATGAGGGGGGCATTTGCCCTCTGATCACTTTCGACTAGAAAAAAAAGGCTTTAGTCCTTTCAATTTCTAATCGAATGAGCCCTTTTTGAAGCTTTTACGACAAAATTTTCTGTAAAAACCTTAAATGTCGCAAGGGCATACCTTAGGGCCCTTGTCCTGAGGGTTATGGGATGAAGACCCATGTACTGAGGGTTGTGGGGTGAGGGTTGTCATCCTCATAGACATAAATTCCAGACCTTTCAACTACGTTGAACAAAATGGCCATATCAAAATGTTGATCGGAAATGTTTGGGGAAATGATCGGTATAAGGTGGGGGTAATTCTTCGTTCGACCGCCTTCGATTATTAAAAAGGATAATAGCCCTCTCAAATTCCAATCAAATGACCCCTTTTTGGACTTTTCATGACAATGCTTTCTATAAAAAACTTCATATGTCCCCAGGGCACAACTTACAATCTTAGCCCTGAGGGCTGTGGGGTGCTGTCATACTCAAAAACATAATTTCTGGACCTTTCAACTACGTTCAACAAGATGGCTATATAAAAATGCTGATTGGAAGTGATTGGGGAAATAAGGGCGTGACGGGGGGGGGGGGGAATTTGCCCTCTGATTGCTTTTTATTATTAATAACGGCACTAACCATCTCAATTCCGAATTGAATGAGCCCTTTTTGAAGTTTCTACGACAACATATTTCAATAAAAAAAACATTATATGC
>JAQQPU010009417.1:22261-32837 GCA_029168905.1 Artemia sp. Kazakhstan ARC1039
ATCATATAAGAATTGAGAAGAATTATATATGCCAATGAATAGCTAAAAACCTGAGCTATGCAACAATATGGCTATTATTAAATTATTTAAGATCAAACACTTGAAATTATTAGGCTAGTTTATAGACTTGCCTAGAAGAACCTTTTTTTGGAAATACCAATTATCCTATTTGAAGTATATATCCTTTTAGCATTTCAGTTTTATTCACATATTAACAGAAAGCTGATTGCTTTCTGATTCTGAAAAATTATCTTTTAGTTCTAGATATTTGTTCTATAAATCATAAATATTATATGTATATAAATATATTCTTTTCATTTCAATTGCTTGTCAGAACAGAGACCACACATTGAGTTTATGATGATAAATTACTCCCACTGGGCTGGCTCTGGTGAGAGGTGATTGGTTCTACACTTGAATTGTGTTATACTGTAGTAAAAGAGGGGTAGTCCAAAAACCCATTGCTATTTTTCTAGAATGCCAAAGAAAAGTTGTCTTTCCCAAAAAGAGGTCTTTTACCCTGGCTAAATTTCTAAGAGAAGAAGAGTATGGTTTAAGGAAGTACAGAGAATGTGTTGACCAAATTTTCACTCATAGATTAATAATTAAGAAGTGCCTGAGTGATCAAACCCCTTTAGTCCTCATTTTTATAGAATGTGTGCAAGTATTTAATTCAGCTGTTAGAAGTGCTATTCTTGTATGGTACACCAGATAAATCATAGGCAGCAAAAATAGTGCTGCCTAAGTAAAGAGCATTGTGGATACAATGTATTATTTATTTGTTTTGACCAGAGCACTTTGTATCAAAGGAGTTGTCAGAGAAACTTTGAAAAGGCTCATTTGATTGTAAACTGAAGGGGCTAGTGCCCTTTATAATAATCAAAAGTGATCTGAGGGCAACTAACCCCCCTTCCATACCCACCCCTTCCCCAAACACATCCAATCAAAATTTTGAGATAGCCATTTTGTTAAACATAGTTGAAAGGTCCGGAAATTGTGTATTTGATGATGATTACCAACCCCCCCCCTCCCCCCAAAGCCCACAGGGCAAGGGTTGTAAGTTTT
Source organism: Artemia sp. Kazakhstan ARC1039 (assembly GCA_029168905.1). Classification (NCBI taxonomy): domain Eukaryota; kingdom Metazoa; phylum Arthropoda; class Branchiopoda; order Anostraca; family Artemiidae; genus Artemia; species Artemia sp. Kazakhstan ARC1039. The sequence continues at coordinate 23,327 of JAQQPU010009417.1, forward strand.
GCCCTGGGGGGCACATAAGGTATATATAGAAAGGGTAATTGTATAAACTTTGGAGGGGTTCATTGGATTGGTAATCAGAAGTTATAGTGCCCTTTTTAAGATTACCAATCCAATGAGCCCCTCCACACCTTGTATTTTCCTGAAATGCATCTAATAGAAATTTTGAGATGGCCATTTGTTGTCTTAGAAACTTCAAAAAAGCTCATTTGATTAGAAAATGAAAGAGCTAGTGCCCTCTTTAATAGTCAAAATTGAATGGAGGGCAATTAACCCACCTCCCACTCCCACCATTTGTTGATGGACACCATTTTGAGATGATCATTTGTTGTTGTAGAAAATTCAAAAAAGAGTTCATTTGATGGAACTTGAAAGGTCTAGTGTTCTTTTTAATCCTCAGATGCAATTGGAGGGCAACTAACCCTCCTCCCACTCCCACACACATCCAATCAAAATATTGAGGCATATAAGGCATGTAAGGTTATACCATATAAGGTATAACTTCCATACACCTTGGGTTTTCCCAAGTTTTGAGATGGTCATTTGTTTTCATAGAAACTTCAAAGACAGCCTTATTGATTGGAAATTGAAAGGGCCAGTGCCCTTTTTATTAGTTAAAAATGATTGGAGTGCAACTAACTCCCCTCCCACACTCACCATTTCTCCAAACACATCCAATCAAAATTTTGAGATGGCCATTCTCAAAGACAGAAACTATGACTTTGAGAATCACAACCCCCTAGCCCTCAGGACAAGGGTTGTAAGTCATGCCCTGGGGGCATATTAGGTGTATATAGAAAAGTTGATTGCAGAAACTGGAATGGGCTCATTTGATTGGTAATCAGATGTTCCAGTGCCCTTTTTTCAGATTCAGAGCTATTGGAGGGTGGCTACCCCCACCCCCTACACCTTGTATTTTCAAAAAATGCATCTGATAGAAATTTTGAGATGGCCATTTTTGTCATATAAAATTTGTAGAAAGCTCATTTGATTGGAAATTGAAAAGACTAGTGCTCTTTTTAATAGTTGCAAGTGATTGGAGGGCAACTAACCCCCCTCCCACACACACCATTTCCCTCAAAAAGTTTTAATAACCATTTTGTTCAATGTAGTTGAAAGGTCTGGAAATTATGTCTTTGATGATGACAACTCACCACAGCCCTCAGGGCAAGGGTTATAAGTTATGCCCTGGAGGCATTTAAGGTATATATTGAAAAGGTGATCATATAAATTTTGGAGGGGGTTCATTGGATTGGTAATCAGAAGTTCTAGTGCCATTTTTAAGATTCAGAGTGATTGGAGGGTGAGACCCCCCCCACATCTTGTATTTTCCCAAAATGCATCTGATAGAAATTTTGAGATGGGCATTTGTTGTTGTAGAAACTTTGAAAAAAGCTTATTCAATTGGAAATTGAAAGGATTAGTGCTCTTTCTAATAGTTGAACATGATTGGAGCATAACTAACCCCCTCCCACGCCCATCATTTCTCTAAACACATCCAATCAAAATTTTGATATAGCCATTGTGTTCAACATAATTGAAAGGTTTGGATATTATGTCTTTGAGGATGCCAACCCCCAAGAGCCCTCAGAGAAAGGTTGTAAGTTTATCTCTAGGGCATATAAGGTACATAAAGAAGGGTGATTGGAGGGTGGATACCCCCCACACCCCTCGTGTTTTCCCAAAATGCATATCATAGAAATTTCGAGATGGCCATTTGTTATTGTAGAAACTTTGAAACAGCTCATTTGATTGGAAATTGAAGGAGCCAATCCCCTTTTTAATAGTCAAAAGTGATTGGATGGCTAACCCCCTCTCATGCCCACCTTTTCCCCCAACACATCCAATCAAAATTTTGAGATAGCCATTTGTTCAACATAATTGAAAGGTTTGGATATTATGTCTTTGAGGATGACAACCTCTCCCTCACAGCCCTCAGGGCAAGGGGGAACACCCCCCACGCCTTGTATTTTCCTAAAATGAATCTGATAGAAATTTTGAGATGGCCATTTGTTGTTGTAGAAAGTTTGAAAAGAATTCATTTGATTTGAAATTGAAAGGACTAGTGCCCTTCTTAATACTTGATAATAATTGGAGGGCAACTAACCACCCCCCCACCCCCCACGCGTCCACCATTTCCTCAAACACATCTGATCAAAACTTTGAGATATCCATTTTGTTCAATGTAATTGAAAGGTTTAGATATTGTTTGTTTGAGGATGACACCCCCTCCCTCCCATAGCCCTCAGGACAAGGTTTGTAAGTTCTACCCTGGGGACATATAAGGTATATATAGAAAAGATGATTGTATAAACTTTGGAGGGGGCTCATTGGATTGGTAATAAGAACTTCTAGTGCCTTTTTTTTTAGATTCAGAGTGATTGGAGGCTGAATATGTATTTGAAAGATTTGGAAATTATGTCTTTGAGGATAACAACTCCCACCCCCCTCAGCCCTCAGGACAGGGGTTGTAAGTTATGCTCGGGGATATAATGTATATACCCTTCGCCCTCCACACCTTGAGTTTTCCCAAAATGGATCTGATAAAAAATTTGAGATGATCATTTGTTGTTGTAGAAACTTCAAAAACAGCTCATTTGGTTTGAAATTCAAAGGGCCAGTGCCCTTATTAATAGTTAAAAGTGATGGGAGTGCAATTAACCCCCTCCCAAGCCCATCATTTCCCCAAACACATTCAATCAAAATTTTGAGATAGCTATTTTGTTCAATTTAATTGAAAGGTTTGTAAAATATGTCAAAGGATGACAACCCCCCAGAGCCCTCAGGTTGTAAGTTTTGCCTTGGGGGCATATAAGGTACATATAGAAAGGGCGATTGTATCAATTTCGGAGGGGGCTCATTGTACTGGTAATCAAAAGTTCTAGCGCATATTTTATGACTCTGAGTGATTAGAGGGTGGATAACCCCCACACCTTATATTTTTCCAAAATGCATGTGATAGAAATTTTGAGATGGACATTTGTTGTTATAGGAACTTTGGAACAGCTCATTCGAATGGAAATTGAAAGAGCCAGTGCCCTTTTTAATAGTCACAAGTGATTGGAGGGCAACTAACCTCCCTTCCATGCCCACCATTTCCCTGAACACATCCAATTAAAATTTTGAGATGGTCATTTTGTTCAGCATAATTGAAAGGACCAGATATTATATCTTTGAGGATGACAACCTCCCCTTCACAGCCCTCAAGTAAATGGGGGATACCCCCCACACCTCATATTTTCCCAAATTGCATCTGGTAAAAATTATCAGATAGCCATTTGTTGTTGTAGAAGAGCTCATTCGATTGGAAATTGAAAGGACTAGTGCCCTCTTTAACAGTCAAAAGTGATTGGAAGGCAACTAACCCCCCTCCCATGCCCACCATTTTTCCAAACATATCCAATCAAAATTTAGAGATAGCCATTTTGTTCAACGTAATTGAAAGGTCCTGAAATTATGTCTTTGAGGATGACAACACCCCAGAGCCCTCAGTGAAAGGGTTGTAAGTTATGCTCTGGGGGCATATAACATACATAAAGAAGGGTGATTGTAAAAATTAGGGAGGTGGCTCATTAGATTAGTGATCAAAACTTCTAGTGCATGTTTTAAACTTCAAAAACGGCTCATTCGATTGGAAATTGAAAGGACCAGTGCCCTTTTTAATAGTCGAAAGTGATTGGAGGGCTACAAAATTTTGAGATAGCCATTTTATTCAGCAGAGTTGAAAATTCTGGAATTTATGTCTGTGATAACTCCCATACCTTCTCAAGACCTGAACATAATTTGCACTTTACTTAAAACAAAATACATTTAAAATGTTTTCACTTTGTTTTTACTTGTTTAAAATGTTTTTACTAGATGTATAAAGGGGGAGGTCCTCCACTTTGCACTCCAATTACAGTGCGAGTGTCTGGTGCCCTTTTTAAGTGTAACAAGAGACTGGAGGGCAAGCAGCCCTTTTTTCAAGCCCATTCATTTTCCAAACGTATCCAGTCCAAATTTTGAGACAGCCATTTTGTTCAGCATAGTAGAATGGTCCATCAACTGATGTCAACCCCCCACAATTATGCAAATGACCCATTATGCTTTAAAACTAAATGTTGTTTTAACTAAATCAAAAGGCATTGTACATTTGGTTGCCAAGAAGACACTTCAGCAATATATTGAGAACAACTGGGAGAATGAAGTTAAAACTTTTGGTGCTAATACTATTGCTTATACTATTTCTACTCTTACAATTTAAATAAATAAAAAGAGTTTAAGTTTATCCAGGTTGTCAAGAGAATAGATGAAATCTTTTGGGAATGATATTTAGTTTTATTTTTCAGGTTAACTTCAGAAGCTATAAAATTAAATAAAACAAAATTATACTGTTTGTCTCAGGATTAAAAATTATTGAAAAAGTTTCTCCAACATACAAATAGCAACCCATACTATGGATTCATATAGAAAAAACTGAAAAGATTCACAATATTATTTTTTCCATGAAAAAGACTATGTCAATAAAAAACTAACTTTTTCCACAAGACAAGTTTTTCAAACAAACGTAAAGAGCTCCATTAAGCCAAGAATTAGCAAAAATTAAGTCAAGTGATCTTCCAAGGTTAAAACTACCACAAATCACTATCAATAAATAAATGAAACTCAACCCCCATGCCTTCTCAAGGCCAGAACACAATTTGCGCTTCACTGAAAACAAAATTCGTTTGAAATGTTTTCAATTTTCTTACTTTCACAGATAAAAACTTATCAAAACCTTAAGAAACAAATGTCAGTATATGTCAATAAAACTGATAATCCATGGTCATTTGTTTTTTTTTTTTTTTCAGTACAGTGCAAATTGTGTCCTGGTCTTAAGAAGGCATGGGGGTTATCCCTACTTGTGTTAATTTTTGCTTGTTTTGAGTTTGATTAAGCTATTTATTGTAATTTCTGTTTGTTTTGAGTTTCATTTGTTTATTGATAGTGATTTGTGGGAGTTTTATGCTTGGAAGATTATTTGACGTAATTTTGTTTATTCTTTGCTTAATGAAGCTCTTTTCTTGTCTTTAAAGAACTAGTCTGGTGGAAAAAGTTTTTTATATTAATACATTAAAACGATTACAAGAATAACATTGCTGCAAAGGTTGGAAAGGAGGCTAGTAGCTGGTATTGTATTAAATCAGAATTTAACCAGGGTGGCATTCCATCCCCATTTGTATTGACCATGTCCCAAGGAGGACAGCAAAGGCAATGGGAAAACACAGAATAAAATAGGGAAGTAAAACTCTCCTAGACTTAGATTATTGTGTTCATCTAAACATTCTAGATGAGAGTTTTAGCAAAATAAATGAACTTTTAGATGTTTTGCAACTTCAAGGTTCAAGAATAGGTTTGAAAATTAATGTTAAGAAGACTAAGTTACTAAGACTAGAGATAAGTGAAGGTGAAAAGATGATGTTAAGCAACAAGAAAACTGGCCAAATGGACTGCTTCACATACCGAGGTAGTTCTATAAGTAAAGATAGGGGGTGAAGTGAAGACATTAAAAGAAGAATAACCAGGGCCCAGTTTGTTTTTTCACAGTTAGAAAATTTGGAGAAATGGGAAGATGCGTCTACAAACCAAGATTAGAATATTGGAAGCCACAGTGATGACAGTAGTTCAGTATGGTTTGAAGCATGGGCACGCTGAGAAAATGGAGGAGGATTTACTAGATGTTTTCCAGAGAAATTGCCTACAGACTGTCTTGGGCTCCTCACGGACTTACCGTGTATAAAACAGTAAGCTCTACAAAAATGTGGTTCACTCCCACTTTCTAGGGCTATAGTGATAGAAACGTTTAGATGGCTAAGAAACATTTCAAGGCTAAAGTATGACAGATTGCCAAAGATTGTTCTTGTCTGGCAAATAAAAGTAGGTTATCCCGCATTGGGGTGGGAGGATGTTGTAAAGAAAGATTTAAGAAAAATGGGTACTTCCTGGGAGGGTGTAAAGAGGGGGGCTTTGAATAGATAGGGATGAAGGAGGAGTGTGCTTAGCTGTGTTGGCCTCGTGTATCTTGGAGCTGCAGTGAGTTGCTAGTAGCTGTAGTAGTACTTCAAGAACAGTGAAATAGACAAGGAAGAAATAATCACAAAAATTTCACTTGTTTCAAAGAACATATCTTAGTATAGATGAAATAAGGCAACAAAAAAGTGAAAAAGAGAAGCTAAAACATTAAGATCATGAAAATGAAAAGAAGCCAAATACAGTTGCTATTCATAAAATAATCCAGTTAGTAACAAAACAAACAATTTGAGCTTTACATGAAATATGTGTTTCTATAGATAACATGTGTGTAAATATTTTACCTCTATAAAATAAGAGATCTTTAGCAGGGACAAAATAAGAAAAGAAAAAATTTAAACAAGAGGACAAGTAAAAAAGCCAAACAAACAGAAATGATAGAATTTCAAAATAAATCATAACCAAAGTGAATGGAATGTAAAATGAAAACACACCAAGTGTACAATTGCTACTACAGAGGTAATCCAGGTAGTAACAATATATATTATTTGAGCTTATTCTTTCATATCCAGACAGTTGTTGACAATTTGATTAACATAATTCCTTTTCGGGCAGATATAGAAAAATATTTTTACTGAGACAAATAGAAGTAAAATAGTTATTAGCTAGAGTTACACTAACTTTGTCAACTTGACTGTTCATTAGTGGAATGCTAGAGATATATTAGGCTACTTTAAAGTTTTTGAACACTCTGATAATTTTTTTAGTATCCAAAGTAGGCTATTTAGTTTTTTTCTCCTAAAGCCCATGATCTTTTTATTTGTTTACAAATTTTACTGACAAAGATTTCTTAGCTTCAGACATTTGCATAGAAGTTTCTTCTTTTATAGTTTATCATGCTGTTTTATAAAGTAGATGATTCTGTCATTTATCCACGGTCTAATATGATACTTGGAGACAGCAGGCTTCTCTTTGACAAATTCACAAAACAAAGTAATGGGATTCAGTTTCAAACCAATCAGGGACCAAAAAGTTCTTAAACCTATTTTAAGGCCCTCTCCCATCTCCTGCTTAAAAAAGGAAGTTCAAATGGAGCCTTAAGTCAAAAATAAGAACTATTTTAATTATTTTTTATGGATAAATGTTTGTGATGATACTTCAGATATAACTTTTAAAGAGGAAATGAAATAGCAATATTTAGTAATACAAAAGCTTCCTAAAGTTTCAAAAGTAACGTACCAAAGTTTCGCTGGTGCTTTGCTTTGAATTTACACCCTAGTGGCCTACATTTATATTTAACCCTTCAAAAGGGTACTAGTTTCTACAACCCCTGCCTAGTTTCTACAGCCATTCCTTCCATTTAAAGTAGCCAGGGGGGATACATGGGAGCCATGACACTCTTTATTAAGTCACTCCTAGTACTGTAACTGATAGTATTAAGCAGTTGCTTTTTATCAATTAAGTTGCACTTTTATATCCCTCACTGTATTTCTATTTTATATGTGTATTTTTTAACTTTAACCCTGTTTTTTAGGCTAATAAATTTGCTAAGGATCAGTTTCAAATTTGTTATTGTTCTGCTCAGATTGTTTGTTCTGCTTAATTCTTACCGTGGGCGCCCATAAGGGGAGGGGGGCTGGAGGGGGCACTAGCCCCCTCTTGGCTGAATGATGCTGCCTTATTTTTATATATTTGTTTTGAGATTTTTATTATATAGCATTAAAAGTGTCAATTAGAACAGGAAAGCTTCCCCCTGGAATTCAGCTTATGAACATCCATGATTCTTACTGCTCACTGATATCAGCAAAAATAGCAAAATCGCTCAGTTCTTCTCAACACTTCTTTAGACTTATCAATTTTAGTACCCCTCACCAATATAGGCTACATATAATTACAACTGTCATTAAAATTTTGCAAAACTAGAGATCAATATTGCATTGAATGCTTCTAATAAAACTTCAGAACTAAATTATATTTGTGTATGCTTTTTTATTTAATCACAATATTGCAAAACTAGAGATCAATTTTGCATTGGAAGCTTCAGATAAAACTTCAAAACCCAATTCTATTTGTTTATACTTTTTTAATTATAAATGTACAAAGTCTAAATTTGTAGATACAGGTCTCGTTTTGAATGTTTGAATGGATAGGCCTACTTAATCTGGAAGTTGTTGAATGCAAAATATGGAGGCTTATAACACTCTTATATGTTATAAATGTCTGAGCAGTATGATCAAAGTCCTTAGGTTTTCTTAAAGCATAGTTATTTGCTGAATGATGCAAGATTTTAGTAGATTGGTTAAATAAATCTTTTTGTTGTATTTTTTTTAGGTTTTGTTTTTATCAATTTGTTCAATTACTTGAATGTCTTGTTCAAGAGGAAGTCTTTTTTTAGACTTGGTTCAAACTTGGTGCAAATCAGTCACCATCTGTAAGAGATTTACTTAGTGTATATTTGTTTAGGACTGTCTACCACAATATCTATGTTTTTTAAGGATTAAATTTGAATATTTTAATCTTTGAATGATAATTAACTGAATGATAGCATGCATTTTTATGTTAACTGCCAGAGGCGGTATGTACCCGAGGGCCCTATTCTGTTCCCTGTATTATTGCAGAAGCAAAATCTCTGTACATGTCTGAGCTTGAACAAGGTTTAATATGTATCCTTATGAAAAAATGTGTACTTCAAATTTTGTAGTTAAGGACATCTCTGATATAACTCTCAGGTTCATTATTAACAAAATAAACAAATTTTGGCATTAAATACCTAAAAAACTTTATTATGAAACTTAAATTATTTATTATCGAACTTTAGTACCAAATAGTGTTGTAAGTAAAATTAATACAACAAGGTACAATTGGTAAAATAGGGTAAACTATGGTACTCTTTAGAAAATATAGGGTAAAATTGGTGTTTTAGGGTTGCCTTGTAGGTACAAGACCTGTTGAGCAATTCTTTTTAAGCATCACTTTCAATTTTTAATGAAATTTTTCAATGATTATGATTTCCATGGGCTTAAAAAAGGTAATGCCATGCTAGAATTTCATCAATTTAATTAACAGTCCAGTTTATCCCTTTCGTAATCTTGTACCTAGGGTAGTACCTCAGCCCTTGGACAGTGTCTGATTCTGGACATCCATTTTGAAAAAAGAAGAAAATCAAATATACCATTATTTGGCAGTAAAATCATACTAAACCTAGGAAATGTTACCCTAATGGACTTTCATATTTAAATAGTCCCATTCAGCCATATTTCTCATATCATATACATGTTATTTTTTTATTTATTTATAAAAGCGCCGAATACAAGTAAATAAGTGGTTTGTAACACTTTGATGAATGTAGCACTTGATCATAATAGTAAAATATTCAGTCACTTTTCGTCATTAAGACCGTCTTCAACAGGATCTAGATCCTCTCCTTCCTGCTCAGATTCGATTTGGGTGACTGTGTCTGTTCTGAAGCACCGCCCCCTCCCCCCCCCCCCCCAAAAAAATACCGTTCCAAACAAAAGTCCTGGAT
>JAQQPU010009418.1:8425-30289 GCA_029168905.1 Artemia sp. Kazakhstan ARC1039
GCGTTGAGGAGGGGACAGCCCCTTTCATATACGGAATAATTTCTGTTCGTTTTAAGTTTTAATGTCGCTCCTTACTTTCAGTTTAAAAAGCTTGTTTTTTTTATTTAATCAGATTAAGAAATGAAATTATAAAACTATCTTAACAATCACTTCGTAAATATTTATTTTAGGACTAAATATTTATTTTAGGGTTGTAAAATGTCAAAATATAAAGTGGAAATGTAAACCATCGCCTTCCTAAATCTAGGATGTCCAAACTGCATTCATTTTAATTCTGCCACATTGAATGAATTTAATATGTTATTAAATAAAAAAACAAGTTTTTTTCAGCTGAAATTAAGGAGCAAAATATTTTTAAATAATAGGGAAAATCCGGCACACCCTTGATGGAAAATTTCCTTCCCCCATGAAAAGATCCTCCCACGTAACCCTCTCCTTCGAACCCCCTCACAACCAGAAAACATCCCCCTTGAAAACGTCTGTATACTTCTCAAAAACCAATACTAGCCTATATTTATACAATGGGCAACAGCCCATCCCCCGGGGACTGTGAGGGATTAAGTCATCCTCAAAGACATAGTTATTAAATTTTTCGACTATGCTTGACAAAATGGTCATCTCAAAATTTTGATCGGGTGACTTTGGGAAAAAATAGCGTGGGAGGAGACCTAGTCACCCTCCAACTTTTTTGGACACTTAAAAAGAGCACTAGAACTATGAATTTTCTTTTGAATGAGCTCTCTCGTGATATTCTAGGACCACTGGGTTGATCCGATCACCCCTGGGAAAAAAAATAATAAAAAAAAATAAACACCATCCGGGATCATTCTTCTGGCAAAAAATACAAAATTCCACATTTGTGCAGATAGGAGCTTGAAACGAGTAGGGTTCTCTGATACACTGAATGTGAAGGTGTGATTTTCATTAAGATTCCATGACTTTTAGGGGTTGTTTCCCCCTTTTTCAAAAATATGGCAAATTCTTCCTGGCTCGTAACTTTTGATAGATTAACACATAATTTGATGAAACTTATGTATTTGAAATAAGCATAAAAATCTAATTCTTTTGATGTATCTATTCGTATCAAAATTCCGTTTTTTAGAGTTTTGGTTATTATTAAGTCGGGTCGCTCCTTACTTTTCCAAAGTTGAGACTTTTTTTTTGTTTTGAAGCATTTTCTTTTTTTAAGAAAGGCTTTTCAATTTGTTTTTAAATATAAGAGTTTCTCTCCTAATTTCCTTTTGAAGTTAAAAACTAAAACGACTGAATTGGATCCAAGGACTTTCAAATATTTTTCTTTTACCATATTTGGGTTTACATTAGGGTATGTCTGGGTTGTGTGAGGAGTAAAACACCTCTTTTGGAGTTGTCATTTCAGTTTATTTTTAGGGGAGGCAATATATTGAAGAATCTACAAGGGGCAAACAAACGGGCTCAAATTTAAACATTCTCAATAGCCCTTAATTTGAACTTCTGAGGTGAAGCTACCACCCTTGCCGCCAGTGGCGTCCTTTTCTCTGTAGAATATGTCTTTGTTCCTTATTAATTTATCCTGATTTAATCATTCTAATATTGGTTATTTACATCATAATTTGATTTCCAAGATATAAGGCTTCACTTTTGTTTTGCACTAATCTTTTATTGGTTCTTAGGCTTAGGACGCTTATTAAATGGGCATTAAGGATATTCAAGCAGGATTACCATGATTGGGGAATGATGTCAATAAGAAAAACTTAATCAAGAAGAAAGGAAGTGAACTTAGATAAGATTTATTGCTGAATGACGGCTATCACAAGCCCAAATGTGACAAATTCGCACTGTAGTGTCAATAAAACGAAAAAAGAACAAAAAAAAAACAAATATAAAAAAATTATAAAATGGTCAAGCGTATAAAAAATATTTATACGCTTTCCCTCTCCCCCCATTTAATGTTCTGTAATCTTATATTCTGCGATATCTGGGACACTTCCAGATTTAAAGCTTCCGTCTCAACATCCAAAACGAATTCTAAAATGTCATCTATTTTCCTTTAAAAGTGATTTTCATTTGCAACTAAACATTTAAGAGAAGAGTCTTCTCTGTTAACGCATCTACGTATTCTAGGTATAGTTGACGCATTCTGCGTATTTTCACATACAAGCCATGTATGAAGTAAAGTGTTTATTGACACTGACTAAAAAGATGAATCCGTAAACCTTGCCCTGTTATCCCAGTTACAGCATTTTTGCTCAGTTTTTTAAACTGTTACTTATTTTGTTCAAAACTGTCAATATGGCAGTAATTTTTATTATCAATATTTTCATTTAACTTATAGATTAGCTATTAGCCGAGGAAAAAAGTGATTTTGGATGTTTTATCACAGTTCTGAATGTTCTGTAATTATAATGCAATTTTGGCAAGAATACATACTTCTGCACTTCGCAAAAACAGACTGTGATACAGACGCATAACCTGTTGAGGGAACGAAATACCCCCCCCCCCCCCCAATTATGTTCTGTGATTCAGTCATAGTGGCATTGAGATCGTCAATTAGAATATAAATCAAAAATTTTAGCCTGTTAACAATTTTCCAGTTGCAAGTTTACCATGAACTCACTGCAGTTTTTTTTTATCACTGATATGATCACTAATAATATTATCACTTATCAATAATATGGTCACTAATATTTAGCACACTCAGTAACGTCATTTGGTCTTTCAATTAAATTTCTCTTGTGTTGGAGCATTTGGTCTTTAACCACTGTGGTGGAAAATCCAAAATTCGCGCGTAAAGAGTGTGGGATCTAATGGAGGCAGTGGCTCCCTTTCTACATAGGATAATTTCTATTTGTTTTAATTTTAAACACAATTCTTTACTTTCATTAAAAAAAAACATAATCTTAACTCAGTTTTCGATTGTTTAAGGTGTTACAATCAAGGTTACGCTAAAAATGATAAAGTTGCCATATTATTCAACCCTCCGCTCTTTACGCTGAAGTTTAACTGTACATGCCAATGCTTTGAGAGGGTGAATTTACTTTACAATGTGAAATAAGTTTTTGTAATTCTAATTACAGCTACCCCCCCCCCCATCCAGCCCTGAAAACTCACTTTCTCCGCTGACATTCAGCAATGCAATAAGAATGCTTCGATATTCAAAATTATGTTTTTTTGCTATTAACTATCATTTCCACAAAAAAAAGAGTTGCCCTCCCCCCCTCAGTATCCACATTGCAAACTTAGTCTGAATGAATGAATATTACTGCCCATCGTTAACAGTACAAAAACAGTAAAGAATGGAATAAAGGTAAATAAAAAGAAAACAGCAGACACAACTAATGAAGGGAAAACTTAAATTGATGTGTCACTAACTAAAAAAGACCGAGAAAGAATAAAAAACTAACTGCAGAAAGCTAGGGCAAAACAGGGCAAAAAGCTAGGGCAAGCTAGTACAAAAAAAAAGTTTTACCAACTGCTAATTGCTTCACACATACTACGTGTAGGGTCTAAAGACTTTAAGAACTTCTGCACCCTAATCTACCCTTAATAAAAGCGGGTATCGGGTAAATTCCACTTAACTTACGTCTCTCTCAATATGAAGGCCTATCATGGATATTGCGGGAAGCTAGAATTGTGGGGATACAAATTCACTTTTGAAGGGTTAACATCACCCTCTAAATACCAAGAAATAAATGACCCTCTTTAAAAATGGTGTAGCTTTGTAATACCCTATAACCGTTAGTATTAATTTGTAAACAATACATAGTTGTAGAGTTGCTTTAAGTGAAGTGTATACATGTTTAAAAACGAATGAACGAACACGCTTCGATTTGACCAAAACCGTAATTTGATTTGGACAAAACCATTGCTATGGGTCGAAACAGTGTAAAAATTTTCATCTTCCTGTGGCAAAGAAGGTTTGTTTTTAAGAAGGGCAATCAAAACTTTAAATTAACACTCCATTGAGCCCTCTTCTTAAATATATAACCACATAATTGAAACGATTACCTCTTGGAAAAGACCCTGAAATATTAAACAAATAAACAAGCAATTGTTAGAATACTTAACTACAAAACTGCAAAATTTCGCATTTTGGCATATGGGGGTGTGGATCCTATATACTCTCAAAAATCCGCAGAAATGTTAAAATTTGGTTATGTGTTTTTCATTGCGATTGCATTCCTGTTAAAAGAATGTTTCTATTTTTCTAGCTATATGCATTATTCTTGGTACTTGTTAATAATTCGATAAGTCCGCGAGAAAGCCCGCATCGAAAAAGATCGAGAGTTACATGAAAAACAAGGTTTCTCTGCCTTGCCTCTGCCTTGTGAGGTGTTGCTCACTCCGTGACAAAGATTTAAACTTTAATTTTTTGGGGCAGAAGGGGCAAAAAAGGTACCTAGGTTGGATTAGGTTAAGTTACTTATAAAATATATTTTATGCTTTACACCCACCCACCCCCTAATGTTCAAATATATAGCCCCAATTTGTTTATGAACTATTATATTGTCATCCTATTTAATTTGATTTCATTAGCATTAACGAAACTTCAATTTTCGCGTACTTACCGGATTCTTAAAAAATACTTTATTCTTATATTTTTACTAAATAGCATTAAGTTTGGAAGGTAATAATTACGAATTGGGAGTCAGTTTAAAAAAAATTATGTATATATTATTGTCCAAACTTCGTTCTTTAAAATTTAGGTCAAGGAGGCACACTTGTGCCTCTTTAAAGATGCGACGCACCACAATGTTAAGCGATTTCCGGTCCTAGCGGTCCCAGAGAGACGGCGGTGATCGCATTTTTTAGCCTAAGCTCAAACTAAGAAACGTGCAAAATTTCACCCCCCTCCGACTTTATCTTCATGGGGGAAAGTGGACCGGAAGTTTCGACCCTCCCACCACAGCCCCCCTTTAACGTTGTCCGATCGGGCTGAAATTTAAAGGATAAGCTTTCCTAGGGCTTGGGAGCATATCCTTAAAATTTCAGCTCAATCCGATCACTCCTTCCCTGTTTTCCAAAAACCAAATATAGCCACTTAATATTCATCAATTTTTTTTCGTTAGCCACGCCTACAGGCCACAGTTGGCAACGGATCCGGGTGAATGAGGATCCATTCGAAGCGAAATTTGACCTTTTAGGGAGTGGGAGATTTTCAGACCGAAAAAATTATCCCCCGAATTTACATTTACGAAAAACCTCGTTTTCCTATAAGAGCCCGTGTTAATTTTTCCCACCACATCCCTTTAACGTTGTCCGATCGGACTGAAATTCAGAGGATAAGCTTTCCTAGGGCCTGGGAGCCTATCCTCAAAATTTCAGCTCAATCTGATTCCCTGTTTTCCAAAAACCAAATATCAAGTTATTTTTTTATCTGACATGCCTACAGGCCACAGTTGGCAACGGGTCCGGGTGAATGAGGACTCATTCAAAGCGGAATTCGACCTGTTAGGGCCTTTTGATATTATCAGACCGAAAATATTATCCCCCGAATTTACATTTACGAAAAACCTCGTTTTCCTATAAGAGCCCATGTTAATTTTTGCAATTCCTAAAAGCATAGTATTTCATTATTAAATTAGATCAAAATAGTCCTCTTAACCTGACAAGACCGACTGCAAGCTTCCAAAAATTACAGCTCTTTCCCAGAAGTTTTTTTTGTCGAAAAACTAAAATCTTACTTTCTATTTACTTGCGTCGAAAATAGATTGCAGAGACTAAAAATAATTTATCAAGAGTCTCTGATGATACAGTGGTCACTATTCCTGCCTGTCATGCGGAAGACCCGGGTTCGATTTCCCGTCAGAGTATATTTTTTATATATTGAATTTAAAGTAGTATCTCTTAAATTTAAATTTTAAAAAAGAAACTCAGTTTCTTTTTTAAATTCAATCTATTAAATCCTTCGGCTCAACAGGCGTCTCCAGAAGAATATCATAGTCGGCCTTCAGCTTACAGGTAAGTCTCCACTGCTTTGATAACATGCCGTATACCCGCATGCTCGAAGAAAAGTTGAAAAAAGAAAATCTTACTGTGTATTTGATTTGAGTATTCAGGAATTAAAAGCCTTGACAAAAGAATCTACAAAAGCGGGGGGGTTGGGGGGGCGGCAGCCCCCCAACTTTAACTCCTGACACGATCAGCTAACAGTTAGTCAAGCAATAATAAGTAATAAACTGTACAAAAACGTGCAGAAATTATTTGAAAAAAACTACGTTTTCTAATGAGTTAAAGAGGCTGAGTCACAAGTTCGAACCTTAAAACGTACAGGGATTAGGAGGTACAGTTGCTGCAAACCCCCCGCTTTTGCAGCCTTTTTTGTTAAGGTTTTTTAAGTCCTGTAGCATGCAATCAGTTGGTCGTACCAAGTTCATCACATTATATAGCTTGTTATCGGTTAGGGAAAAATTTCCTGTAAAAAATCCAGCAAAGGCTCAGTACTGTTTCTAATCAAAGAGTTGCAATAGGATGATCTTACGGTAAAAAATTCAAGCAGACTTCGTTCGTGTTGCAAAGCATTTCTTTGCAAGGGAAAAAGCGGGGGTTGAGTGGGCAGTAGACCCCCAGAATAAAAATCTTAACAAAAGAGGCTGCAAAAGCGGGGGTTTGGGGTGCGGCAGCCCCCCAACTGTATCTCCTAATCCCTGCCCGTTTTAAGGTTCGAACTTGTGACTCAGCCTCTTTGACTCTTTAGAAAACGTAGTTTCTTTTCAAATAATTTTAATTTAAAACTGGATTTTTTAATTACAGCTCATTACCATGATCGGTTTGATCTTGCCAAAAAGTTTGTGGTAACGAACTATAAGCAAGGAATGACTCGGCCCATTTATAACCAAAACTCTAAAAAACAGAATTTCATTAACAATAGATACATCAAAAGATTTGGCTTTTTACGTTGGTTCGAAATATACAAAATTCATTAAGTTTAATGTTACCTATTAAAAGTTACGAGCCTGAAAATTTGCCTGATATTAGAAAGGGGGGCACCCCAAAAATCAAGAAATTTTAATGAAAATTTTACTGTCAAATTCAGCATGTCATAGAGCCATGCAGTAGAGGTTTCAAGCTCCCATCCGAAAAAAAAATGTGGAATTCTGTATTTTTGCCGGACAAAGATCATGGATGCGTGTTTATTTACTTTTTTAATGTTTTTTTTCCCTGGGGGGATTGCACAGACTCAGTGATCCTAGAAGATCAGGAGAGGGGTCATTTGAAGTGAAATTTAAAGCTCTAGTACTCTTTTTAAGTGACTGAAAGGATTGGAGGGCAACTAGCCCCCCTCCCAGCCCCCCCCCCCCAAGCCATCCAATAAAAATTTTGAGATGGCCATTTTTCCGTATAGTTGAAAAAACAAATAACCGTACCTTTGTGGATGACAAGACCTCCCAAAGCCCTTGGGGAAGGGCTGTAAGTTATGAAATTTGCCCATTTTCACATATTTGTTATTAGGAAGTATACAAACATTTTTCGGGGAGGGTAATTTTCTGTGGAGGGGGGAATTTTCCATGGGGAGAACTTTCCATGGCGAGGGAAGTTTCCAAGGTTGAACTTTCAACGGGTTTACACCGTGAAATTAGCCAGAATTCCAATACGATATTCTATTTTATTTGCCTTACTTTCTCTTTGTCGACTACATTTTTGCATGTGGAGATGTTCTGGATATATTGCCCGGGGGAAAATTTTAAATGGGTTAGAATTGTCTGGGGGAATTTTCCACGAGGGAGGGAGGATTTTCCACAGGAGAAATTCTCTATGGGGAATTTTCCGCGGGAGAGATTCTCATTGGGAAGTTTTCTTTCTTTATGTTTTTGGGAAGTTTCAGTGGGAGGAACTGTCCATTGGGGAGAGGACATTTCAAGGACAATTTTCCACGGAAGGAGGATTTCTGGCATGACTTGAAAAAGATCAGAAATTATACTAAATGAAAAACAAGTCTTTTTTCAGATGAAAGTAGGCTAAGGAGAATTTTCCAGGTGGAATTATCCGCAAGAAATACTTCGGGGGGAATTTTCAGTGAGAATAGCATTGTCCAGAAGGAGGGGAACGTTCTGCAGGAAGACCTATCTATGAAGGTTTATTGGAGGGAGGGGAATTTTCCATGGAGGGGGGAGGTGGATTTCCCGCATTGTTCAAAGAACGATCAAAAATTTAAAAAAGTAGTTTTTTCAACTGAAAGTAACTAGCAACATTAGAACTTCAAACAAGGTGATATTATTCGGTATATAGAAGGGGGGATGCCTCCTCCTCGTATTGAGGGCTGGAATTCAATATTCAATCAGACAGTTAAAGTGGGGATGTAAACAATTTGATTGCTCCCCTTTTATGCATAATAAATTATCCCTCCATTAAAATATCAGTTTTGGCGTCTATTGATGGTAAGTTTTACTTTTTTTTTAAGCATGGCAATATTAGATATGCATAATAAATTATCTATGCTTAAGCTAGTAACATGTATTATATCTAACTTTCTTCTGAGCATCACATTTCAATAATCTGTTTACTAAAAAAAAATCTTGGGGTGGACTCCTAAAATTTGAGGATAGTGGAACTGGTTACAACAGCTATTTCCAAACACCATCTCGTTATTAGTATCTACAAATTTACTGAACATCAATAGATATAGATAATTGTACTGCTGGTTGAAAAAATTTAAAAGTCAAGCTTGTGTGCTGTGCATGCGCTCAGAAATAATTTTTGAGTAAGATCTTTTTTTTCTCATAAATTTTTTTATTCATTTTTTCTCAGATAAAGATTTATTCTAGGTGCATCTGTGAAAATAGTAAAACGATTTTACTACTCATTGTAGTAAAATGTTTACAGGAATGAATATATAATGTGGAATGCTTCTTAGTATTTCGAGTCTTGTTGAAGTAATTTTTACTAAATAATTTTAAACTAAATTAGTAATTTTTGTTTTTGCTTCATATCTATGATAGTAAATGATGTACGGGCATATATCATCTAAATAATTAATAATTACTGTTAGAAAATAAAAACCTTCGTGCTTTTCTCAGCAAAAAAAAGAAAAAGCTAATTTTTCTATTGCGTTTAAAGGGCTAAGGGGGTATTGGTTCCCTCTCGTAGGGTGTTTTAAAGCTCTAGTGTCAGATTTGCATTAATTCTTGTTGAGCTATTGTTAAAAAACCTCAATCTTGATACGCTTTAAGTATTCGTGACATTTCATAAGCTCTTGAATGACAACACTGCCCAAGAAGACTGCACTCATGACTACGCAGCCAGAATTTAAAAGAAAAGAAGGAAAAACGATAATGTTTTATTATGCACGATTATGTAACGTTATGTAACGATTGTGAAAATCATCTGTCTTTTTTTGTGTATTCTGGTTAACTCTCTCTTTACTAAGTTTGCTTACCGTGGTAAAAGTGTTCTCAATTTGTACTAGGTTTACACTACCATAGACCCTATGATGCGAACAAGTGACAAAAATGTGTTCATATAATATTTGCATTATTTACAGTATTTGCATGTGTTGCATTTCATTTATGACATGTTCATGATGTTTTTGTATGCAATTTATAAAATGCATTTTAGGCTAAAATAATAAAGCAACTCTTTCTAAGAGACTGCTTTGTTAATTCCTAAGATATGTTTATAGACATGCCGTTTTAGAGACTTGCCCAGATTATATCTGGGTTCAAATACTAATTATAATAAGACTTAATGAGGTATGGCTACATGAACTAGCCACTTACCCAGGAAAAGACATTCAGCCCTGTGGCCCTGCTTGAAGTCTCAAACTTCTGTAATTGCTCTCAGGGAACCAATTCAGAAAAATTTAAATGGTGGGCGGGGGAAGTTTTACAATTTGTTTAACGAACATAAAAAAGGTACTTTTCAAATTCAAGGGGGAGAGGGCAACATTTTTCAGTTACAGTACCAAAAAGTATTTTTCAAAATCTGGGGGAGCCACAGCTCTGAATGCCGGCACTGTCAATGCCTATGCCAAATAATATTCATAAGAAAATAAAATATAAACATAAAGCAAATAAAAAAAATTAGTTATACTTTTAATATACTGCTGTGTATTTAAAAAAAAAGGCTAGAGTAACAAACAATAAGTCCAAGAATGGCCAGGGTCAGGTTCTTTATTGGCCAAGTCGAGGTTCTGACCTTGTTTTGAAGAAATTTCTAGAAAAGCTTGAATCAAATTTTCTTAACAACAAGACGCTTTTTACTCCAAACATGTTTCCACAAAGGCTTCTGTATGGTACTAGAAACAGCAAGCAATACAAAATAAAGTCAATTTACCTTTTAAGATATCCTTTCCTTATCAAACGACTGACCTTTTCCCGTTGCAGCCACTTTCTGGATATTTTGAAGATCCCTGGGAGAAGGGATAGAAGGCGGTCTCAAGAATCTTCACCGACCTATTGTCGTGTTAACTAGCCAAGATTGGTTGAAGATTTTGATGACTTGCTCTGAACGAAGGGATTGAGTTTCACCAAGGTCCAAAGTGGGGAAAAACAG
Organism: Artemia sp. Kazakhstan ARC1039; assembly: GCA_029168905.1. Lineage (NCBI taxonomy): Eukaryota > Metazoa > Arthropoda > Branchiopoda > Anostraca > Artemiidae > Artemia > Artemia sp. Kazakhstan ARC1039. The sequence continues at coordinate 18,896 of JAQQPU010009418.1, forward strand.
TATTTCCTTTCGATTTTTTGTGGATCCCAAATGACTTCAAACACGAGCCAACAAAATTGTTACGCAATTGTTTTCATTTCCTCGTTTATCAAGATATCCAGTTGTTAATTTTTTTTTTATCTTTTTCTACATAATTTTAGGGTAGGGAAAGAGAGGAAGCGAGAGAAAGAGAGAGAGGGATTAGAGACACAGAGAAATAGAGAGAGGGCTCTTCTTCAGTCTTTTTTAAGTATAATATAATCAATTAGTGTGTATTTTTATAAAATTTTTGTATTTTAGAATGAGAAACCTCTCAAACGTGAGATACAAATACTAGGTGATTTGAGGAATTTAGTTTAGTTTGTGCGCAAAAAGGGGGTGGCAACTATAGGAAGTTTTGTTTTTGATTTTTATGGAGTATAATAATGATTTTTAAGATGAGTTAGTGATTTCGGTACTTGTATGATATATGCCCTACCGCTCAAGTTGTTCTTTCATTGACGCATTATAGAACCGTTTTTTTTTCGTTAGTTTCTTTCAGCTCAGCGTGAGACAAGACAAAGAGAAGTGACAGAATAGATGGAAAATATATATTCTGGGCTATATATTTTCACATTAGGGATGGGGGTGGGGTAAATTATTTGGACAGTGTGAAGTTAGAAAACAATTCTTCCTACACAATATGCAGAATAATTGTACCCAACACATCAGGCATGCAGACCCACAATACCTTACCCCCCTCCCCCTAATGTGCAAATATATAGCCCAAATTTGTTTATAAAGAATTATATTTTTATCTTAATTTGAAATATTTTATTAGGATTGAACGTCAGAGAAACATTAGAAGAACATAAGGTAGGGCGTCTATCATCAAGTACCGCGTTCGTTTTTGTCATATCACAAGGCATTTTTCAGTTTTGTCTTTTCATGAATTTTATGACAGTATAAAGTAGAACAGTAAGTGAGTAATAAAAAATTAAAAAGTAAAATAGTAATAAAAAGTAAATGTAAAACAGCGTAAAACCAATAAACAATAAAGGTAATGTGACGAAGGTCATTGTAAACGCTTCACAATAGACTATACGAAATGAGTGCATCGAAAAATACTATACAAAATTGCCAACGGTAGGAGTCAAGGTAATTTGCACTATACTTGAAATAAATACATTTTAAGCTTTTCCTTTTTATAAATTTAATAAACCCAAAATTTTTGAGAATTTCAGTAATGGATATCAGTAGCCTATTCGCTAAACTGTCAATTCACAATCATTGCTCTTTTCAGTTATTTTTATTATGGTGATTTTTTTATGTTATGAGAAATGAAAACATGCAGCTCAAAATAAAAATTGTTTTCAGTAAAATGAAAACTGTATTCTGGTATTTAGAAGATATAGGGGGCGTTAATCCATTATTTGCTATTTCACTCAATAGCAAAGTCAGGCTTTTCTTTAAAGAAGAGTTAAAATCCTCTTGTGATAGAAAAATTGTATACAAGCACACAAATTTGACTGTATAATAAATATACAAAAACCTTTTACTTGGATGAGCCCATCCTCCTTCAAACACGACTTCGAGCCCCCTCCAAAATGGAATCATGGCCGAGTCCCATACCTTAATAGCTATGCTAATTATAAGAGTGTCCTCATTTTATAAAATAAAAAGAACAGAATGTATGACAGTTCTGAATGTCTGATAATCTTCTTAAAATCCAACAAAATCAATTTAAAAAAGTTGGTTGTCCGAGATGAACGAGAAACACCATTTATTATAGTTTGCATTCATTCCAGTTTGGCTCGCCATTGTGAAAGGATTAAAATGGAAAATATGCTCTTCAATTTAAGCGGTTCTGGGTAAGAAATTTTTGCATTCAAGTAAATTCGTTGCTAAGTTTCCTCTGAGTATTTTAAATTAAGGAAATACTTTGGGGATGGGCTAATGTCCCCAGTGGATAAAAACCAGTGGACCATATAGTAAAAAGGAACATCTTGAAGATATGATACGAGTCAGGTTTTTCGGGAAATTTCGCCCCCTAGAAAACACTTTGGTATTCATATCCCCCCCCTCCTTAGTAAAACTTTTAATGTTGTTGGAACCTTTAAACCTTAATCTTAGATACCCTTACAAGACATCTAAAACGCATGATTCATTACAATTTTTGGTTAAATGCCCTTACGAATTAATATTATAATGGAGGGGAGTCTTCCCTGTGAAACGCGTCTTGAAAGAGGTTTTTTTTATAGATTTAATTGTTTGTGAATGCTTCTTTAGATTTAGTTGTTTTTGAAATGTTGCACTGCTTTGTGTGGATCAGACACCAAAACCAAGTATAAATTTATACTTTTTTTTAATGAATTTATTAATTAATTTATTTATTGTTTTATTTTGTTTTTTATATAAAATAATTTTTTATGGTATTATAAAGGTCAAAATATAGGATTATCAAACAGTTCGTGGTAACGAACTGTAAGTAAGGAGCGGCCCGGCTCAATGGTAACCGAAACTCTAAAAAAACGAAATTTTGATACAAATAGATACATCAAAAGAATCAGATTTTAATTTTGATTTCAATAATACAAGTTTCGTCCATTTTAGTCTTACCCATCAAAACCTACGCACAAAGAAAGTCAAAGTTTGACTTTCTCACAACTCGATTTTGTTTTAAACAATGTTTTTTTTAAGCGTAAAGAGCGAGGCGTTGAGGAGGGCACATCCCCTTTCATATAGGGAATAATTTCTGTCGTTTTAAGTTTTAAGGTCGTTCCTTACTTTCAGTTAAAGAAAACTTGTTTTTTTTTTATTTAATCCTGTATAGGATTATCCTATTGGGATATTCCATAACTGATACAGAGACAAGGTGAACGTACAACTCGATTCCTTCTTTTTATCCTATTTCCAAAAATACTAATCAAATAACTTGTTAAAGCTCCCCCCCTCCCCTCCTCGTGGTCTTATATATAGCCCTAATAATGTATTTCTTCGTCACAATACGGTATAACTCCCATATTAAACCAGTCATCTTTTCTGTCTGCAATTCGTCTTTGTTTGTGATTAAATAAAAAAAAACAAGTTTTTTTTTAAACTGAAAGTAAGGAGCGAAATTAAAACTTAAAACGAACTGAAATTATTCCGTATATGAAACGGGCTGTCCCCTCCTCAACGCCTTGCTCTTTACGCTACAGTTTTTTATTGTTTTAAAAAATAAAGTTGTGAGACAGAGTAAAACTTTTTTTTATTGTTTTAAAAAATAAAGTTGTGAGACAGAGTAAAACTTTAGCGTAAAGAGCAAGGCGTTGAGGAGGGGACAGCCCCTTTCATATACGGAATACTTTCTGTTCGTTTAAAGTTTTAATGTCGCTCCTTACTTTCAGTTTAAAAAACTTGTTTTTTATTTAATTTCTGATCGTTTTTTAGTTAATGCAGCTTTTATTTTGGTTCACCGTCATTGAATAAGTAAACAAAATTTTGTTTCAATTCATTAAGAATGACCCCTTAATCACAAAGGCCGTTAATTAGAATAAATAGCTCTTATGAAAGTACTAAAAAATCTTTGGCTTAAAGAGCGAGGCATTGACTAGAAGGTGAACCTAATCATATAGCTAATATTTTTTTCTTCGTTTTAAGTTTAGATGTTGCTCCTTACTTTCAGTTGAAAAACTTGTTTTTTTTATATTTAATTTCTGATTTTTTTTTTAAATAATGATGGGAAATCCGGCACCCCATTCATTGCAATGTCCCTTCCCCCATGAAAACTTCCTTCATGGACAGATCCTCCCATATAACTCCCGACCCACCCCCACCCCCACTACCGGAAAAAAAACCCTGAAAACGTCTGTATACTTCCCAATAACCAATACTATATGTTAACATTGGGTAAAGTTCATAACTTTCAGCCCTCCCCCTGGGGGCTTCGAGGGATTAAGTCTTCCTAAAAGACATAGTTATAATATTTTCGACCATGCTGAACAAAATGGCTATCTCAAAATTTTGATCGGGTGACTTTGGGAAAAATGAGCGTGGGAGGGGGCCTAGTTGCCCTCCATTTTTTTGGTCACTTAAAAAGGGCACTAGAACTTTTAATTTCCATTCCAATGAGCCCTCTCACGATATTCTAGGACCACTGGGTCTATACGATCACACCTGGGAAAAAAACAAAACAAAAAACAAATAAACACGCACCCGTGATCTTTCTTCTGGCAAAAAATGCAAAATTCAACATTTTTGTAGATAAGAGCTTGAAACCTCTACAGTAGGGTTCTATGATACGCTGAATATGATGGTATGATTTTCATTAAGGTTCTATAACTTTTAGGGGGTCTTTCCCCCTTTTATCGAAAATCAGCCAAATATTCTCAGGCGCGTAACTTTTGATGGGTAGGACTAAACGTGATGAAATCAGCATTAAAATCTACTTACAGTTCGTTACCACGAACTGTTTGATTGGACGCGTAATTTACCAAAATATTATTTGAGTTAATAAAAAAATACATTTGTTTTACTGTCATCTTTCGGTTTTTAAATATTCCTTAAGCTGGATATTTAACTACCAACGGGGAGGGGGGCTGTGTGATTTTGCGAGTGAATTGATTATAATATTTGGAAAGAGCATAAGAAAGAATCGATCAGCGTGTCCAACTTGTCCCTCTGTCAGTGTAGTGAATATCGTCCATGCTGACAATCATAAATAAATAATAAATAAATTAATAATTAATTATTAATAAATAATAAGTAGACAAATTAATTAGTATATTACAATCAATAAATAAATTAATAAATAATAAATAAATACTAATAAATAATAAATAAATATTAATAAATAATAAATAAACATTAATAAACAATAAATAAATAATATATAAATAAATAAATGCTCAGTCATATCTGGGCAAACTTAGACACATTGAGATGAGAAGGGAAAATGGGTCTTAAAAAACGACTTCTTAATGCTTAGACTGAGAGCTATCCGCTTAACTTCCCACTGACCTCAAAGTCTAAACAACAACAGAGAAAACCGATTTATTTCAAATCCCATGTGTGATTTACCACCCCCTCCCCCTGCTACTGGCATGAATTTGTCCATTCTATCACAACTAGCGTAAAAGATATATTTAGCTGAATCCAGATTAGGTGAAATCATCGTTTCAAATTCGACCTATTATCCATTAGTATGTTCCATTACTTAGTGTGTTCCATTACTTACAATGCGAACATACCAATCAATGCGTCTTCTTAAGCGCTTTTCAAATAGACTAACTGCTTCTTCATAAATTCTATCTTGAAGTTTTAAAGGGACCCTTAATGTCACACTTTGGTCCTTATTATTTTCTGGTCGAAAATGCCTACCAAAATTTTCACATTCACATTGACTTTCCGTGTTTTATTTTGTTGGTTTTTTCTTCGGTACTCTCATTGATTATATTTTTTCGTTTCGCGCTATAGAAGAGAGGCGTTTGTCCCCTCGAAATATTCGCTTTCTGGTGTTTTGTCAGTATTTTCATCTGGCCTTTAAAAACCCCATTGTTGCTCGTTTTTCTTTCTTTATGTTAAATATATACGTTTCATCAAGTTTAGTCCTACCTATCAAAAGTTACGCGCCGGAGAAAATTTGGGTGATTTTCGAAAAAAGGGGAAAAGACCCCCTAAAAATTATAGAACCCTAATGAAAATCACACCATCATATTCAGGGTATCAGAGAACCCTACTGCGGAGGTTTCAAGCTCCTATCTACAAAAGTGTGGAAGATCACGGATGCGTGTTTATTTGTTGTTTTTTTTTCCCCAGGGGTGATCATATCAACCCAGTGGTCCTAGAATATCGTGGGAGGGCTCATTCGAACGGAAATTAAAAGTTCTAGTGCCCTTTTTAAGTGACCAAAAAAATGGAGGGCAACTAGGCCCCCTCCCACGCTCTTTTTTTCCCAAAGTCACCCGATCAAAATTATGAGATAGCCATTTTGTTCAGCATGGTTGAAAATATGATAACTATGTCTTTTAGGATGACTTAATCCCCCAAAGTCCCCGGGGGGAGGGCTGAAAGTTATGAACTTTACCGAATGTTAACATATAGTATTGGTTATTGGAAAGTATACAGACGTTTTCAGAGGGGCTTTTTTTCTGGTAGGGGGGGGGGGGATGTGGGTCGGGGGTTATGTGGGAGGATCTTTCCATGAAGGAAGTTTTCATGGGAGAATGGACATTGCTATGAAGGGGGCGCCGGATTTCCCAGCATTATTTAAAAAAAGATCAGGAATTTTATATAAAAAAAACAAGTTTTTTAACTGAAAGTAAGGAGCAGCATCAAAACTTAAAACGACAGAAAACATTACGTATATGATTGGGTTCATCCCCTAGTCAATACCTCGCTCTTTAAGCCAAAGATTATTTAGTACTTTCATAAGAGCTATTTATTCTAATTAACGGCATTTGTGATTAAGGGGTCATTTTTAAAGAATTGGAACAAAATTCAAACTTTAGCTTAAAGAGCAAGGTATTGAATGGGGGGCGAACCCTCTAATATACGTATTAAAAATAAAAGAATATAGAGGTTCGTTACGTAAGTTAATTCGTAAGTTACGTATATTTATTACTAATAAAAACGTTCGTAAATAAAATCAAACAGGTTTCGAGAAAGCCATTTAACCAAATAAAAGTAAAATTAATATTCAATTTTTTTTTAATTATTCATGCACGGTAAGCCAAAATCAAAACCTGCCCTTTTTAATAGTCAAAAGTGATATGAAGGCAACTAGCCCCCCCCCCCACGCCCATCTTTCCTCCAATCACATCCAATCAAAATTTTGAGATAAACATTTTGTTCAACGTAGTTGATTTCTGGATAGAAAATATGTTTTTTAGGAGGACAGTCCCTCACAACCCTCAAGGTAAGGGTTTTAAGTTATGCCCTGGGGGCATATAGGTTTTTTATAGAAGGCGTTGTCGTAGAAACTTCAAAAAAGTTTTGTTTGATTGGAAATTCAAAGGGCTAGTGCCCTATTTAATAATCGAAAGTGATTCGAGGGCAACTAACCCCCCCCCCCCCCACGCCCACTTTTTCCCCAAACACATCAAATCAAAATTTTGAAATAGCCATTTAATTAAACGTAGTTTTAAGTTCTGGAAATTAGGTCTTTGAGGATGACAACTCCCCCATAGCCCTCTGGGCAAGGGTTGTATGTTTTGCCCTGGGGGCATATAGACAACGTTGTCGTAGAAACTTCAGAAAGGGCTCATTCGATTGGAAATTTAAATGACTAGTTCGCTTTTTAAGAGTCGAAAGTGATTCTAAGGCAACTGACACTCCTTTCACCCCCACCATTTCCCCAATCAGTTCCAATCAAAATTCTGATATATCCATTTTGTTCAACGTAGTTGAAAGTTCTGGAAATTATATGTTTGACCAGGACACTCACCCCACAGTCTTCAGGGGCAAGGGTTATAAGTTATGCCCTGGGGGCAAATATGGTTCCCATGGAAGGAATGCTCGTATAAACTTCAGAGAGGGCTCATTTGACTTGAAATTGAAAGTTCTAGTTCACTTTTCAAGCGTCAAAAGATATTGGAGGGTAACCAGCTCCCCCCCCCAGACCCTTTTCTCCCAAACACATCAAATAAAAATTTTAAGATAGCTATTTTGTAAAAAAAAAAAAGTTCAAAGATCATATAACGAAAATTCTGGTGTCAACACAACCCACCAGGGACCGAACGTAGACGTTTTAAATTATGCCCTGGGGGCATATATGGGTCTTATGGAAGGGATGCTCGTATTAACTTAAAAAAGGGGTCATTTGATTGGAAATTGAAAGTTCTAGTTCACTTTTTAAGGGTCAAAAGGGATTAAAGGGCACCTAGCACCCCCCCCCCCCTCCAAGCCCTTTTTCCCTCAAACCCTTCCGATAAGAACTTTGAGATAGCTTTTTTTTAAAATAGTTCAAAGACCATATAACGAAAACTCAGGGATCAACACAGCCCCCCAGGGCCCGAGGGCAGGTGTTGTAAGTTCTGTTTTGGGGGAATATATGGTTCTTATTGAAGGGATGCTCGTAAAAAAAATCAGAGATGGCTCGTTTGATTGCAATTTGATAGTTCTAGTTCAGTTTTTTTAGAGTCAAAAGAGATTGGAGGGCAACTAGCCCTCCCCCATGCCCATCATTCCCCCAAACACATCCAATCAAAATTTTGAGATAGCCATTTTGTTCAGCGTAGTTGATCCCCAGATAGAAAATATATTTTTGAGGAGGACACTCTCCCACAACCCTCAGGGCAAGGATTTTAAGTTATGCTCTGGGGGCATATATGGTTTTTATAGAAGGCGTTGTCGTGGAAACTTCAAAAAAGGCTCATTCGATTGGAAATTCAAAGGGCTAGTGCCCTTTTTAATAGTCAAAAGTGATTGGAAGGCAACTAGCCCCCCCCCACGCCCTCCTTTCCCCCAAACACATCCAATCAAAATTTTGAGATAACGACTTTGTTCAGCGTAGTTGATTTCCAGATAGAAAATATGGTTTTTAGGAGGATAATCCCTCACGACCCTCAGAATGAGGGTTTTAAGTTATGCCCTGGGGGCATATAAGGTTTTTATAGAAGGCGTTGTCGCAGAAACTTTAAAAAAGACTCGTTCATTGGAAATTCAAAGGACTAGTACCCTTTTTAATAGTCGAAAGTGATTGGAGGGCAACTAACCCCTCTCTCACGCCCACCTTTTCCCCAAACACATCCAATCAAAATTTTGAAATAGCCATTTAATTAAACGTAGTTTTAAGTTCTGGAAATTAGGTCTTTGAGGATGACAACTACCCTACAGCCCTCAGGGCAAGAGTTGTAAGTTATACCCTGGGGGCACATAAGGTTTTTTATAGACAACGTTGTCGTAGAATCTTTAGAAAGGGCTCATTCGATTGGAAATTTAAATGGCTAGTTCCCTTTTTAATAGTCGAAAGTGATTCTAAGGCAACTAACACCCCTTCCACGCCCACCATTTCCCCAAACACATCCAATCAAAATTTTTATATAGCCATTTTGTTCAACGTAGTTGAAAGTTCTAGATATTATATGTTTGAGCAGGACACTCCCCCCACAGTCTTCAGGGGCAAGGGTTATAAGTTATACCCTGGGGGCATATATGGTTTCTATGGAAGGAATGCTCGTGTAAACTTCAAAGAGGGCTCATTTGACTGGAAATTGAAAGTTCTAGTTCACTTTTCAAGCGTCAAAAGATATTGGAGGGTAACCAGCTCCCCCCCCCCACCAGACCCTTTTCTCCCAAATGCATCAAATAAAAATTTAAGATAGTATTTTTGTTAAATATAGTTCAACGATCATATAAACAAAAATTCTGGTGTCGGCACAACCCACCAGGGCCCGGGGTCAGGGGTTATAAATTATGCCCTGAGGGCATATATGGGTCTTAAAGAAAGGATGCTCGTTTTAACTTCAAAGAGGGGTCATTTGATTGGAAATTGAAAGTTCTAGTTCACTTTTTAAGAGTCAAAAGGGGTTGGAGGGCACCTAGCCCCCCCCCCCTCCAAGCCCTTTTTTCCTCAAACCCATCCGATAACAACTTTGAGATAGCTTTTTTTAAAAATAGTTCAAAGACCATATAACGAAAACTCAGGGATCAACACAGCCCCCCAGGGCTCAAGGGCAGGTGGTGTTGTAAGTTATGTTTTGGGGGAATATATGGTTCTTATTGAAGGGATGCTCGTAAAAAAATCAGAGATGGCTCGTTTGATTGGAAATTGATAGTTCTAGTTCAGTTTTTTTAGAGTCAAAAGAGATTGGAGGGCAACTAGCCCCCGCCCCACGCCCTTTTTTCCCCAACTGCATCCAATAAAAATCTTGAGATAGCCATTAAGTTAAAAATTGCTCACAAGTCAGATAAAAAAATCAGGTGTCGTCACAACCCCCCAGGGCCTGGGGGCAGGCGTTTTAAGTTTTGCCTTTGAGCATATATTTTTCGTATTAAAGGGATGCTCGTATAAACTTCAGAGAGGGCTCATTTGATTGTATATGGAAAGTTCGAGCTCACTTTTTAATAGTCAAAAGAGATCCAAGGGCAGCTAGCCCCCCCCCCCCCATGCCTTCTTTTTCAAAACCCATCTGATGAAAATTTTGAGATATACATTTTGTTAAAAATAGTTCAAAGCTCGGATGAGAAAAATCCGGTGTCAATAGAACCTCCCAGGGCACAGGGGAAGGCGTTCTAAGTTATCCCCTAAGTGCAGGTATGGTTCTTATGAAAGAGATTCTCGTATAAACTCATAGAGGGCTCATTTGATTGGAAATTGAAAGTTCTAGTTCACTTTTTAAGAGTCAATAGAGAAAAACTTGCCCCCCCCCCCTTCACGCTCTTTTTCCCCAAACCCGTCCGCAACAAATTTTGAGATAGCTAGTGTTTTCGAAATTGTTCAAAAATTAGATAACAAAAACACCCCCCAGATCCCGGGGGATAGGTGTTGTAGGTGTTCTCCTGGGGGCGTATATGGTTGGTATGAAAGGGATGCTCGTATAAACTTCAGAGGGGGCTCATTTGATTGGAAATTGAAACTTCTAGTTCAATTTTTAAAAGTCAAAACATATCTGAGGGCAGGTAGCCCCCCTCCTACACACCCTTTTTTCTCCAAACCCATCCGATAAAATTTTTATAATACCCATTTCATTAAAAATAGTTCAAAAGTCAGATAAGAAAAATTTGTGTTGACGGAAGCCGCCAGTGCCCGGAGGCAGGCGATATGAGTAATGCTCTAGGGGCATATATAGTTCTTATGGAAGGGATGCTCCCATAAACTTCGGAGAGGGCTCATTTGATTGGAAATTGAAATTTGTTGTTTTCTTTTTAAGAGTCAAAAGAGATCGGAGGGCAACTAGCCCCCCCTCCTCCACACCCTAAATGCATCAGATGAAAATTTTAAGATAGACATTTTGTTGAAAATAGTTCAAAGTTCTGATAACAAAAACCTGCTGTGTCGACACAGCCCCCCAGTGCCTGGGGTAGGCGTTGTAAGTTATGCCCTGGGGGCATATATGGTTGTTATGGAAGGGATGCTCATATAAACCTCATAGTGGGCTCATTTGATAGGAATTTGAAAGTTGTAATTTACTTTTCAACAGTCAAAAGTGATTGGAGGGCAGCTAGCCTCCCCCCACTTCATTTATTTTTTTCCCCAGAGGCACTTCGTATAGAAGGGGTCGTCATATAAACTTCAAAGGGGGCTCATTCTATTGGAAATCGACAGTTCTAGTGCCCTTTTTAAGAGTCAAAAGTGATCAGAGGGCAACTGCCCCCCCTCAATTTGAGGTAGCCATTTTGTTAAAAATGGTTCAAAGATCATATAATAAAAACTCCTTTACGTATGGTCATTTCTTTAAAAATAGTTCAAAGGTCAGATGAGAAAAACTCCTGTGTCGACAACCCCCCCCCCCC
>JAQQPU010009419.1:0-19609 GCA_029168905.1 Artemia sp. Kazakhstan ARC1039
TCCCCCTAAGTTCTTTAGGGATGAAGTACGAGCCGTTCAAAAGTCAAAAAGACAGTTACTTTTTTAGGTTTTAGTGTCTAAGGACTTGCATGACTCTTAACTTTACACAAAGACAAAATAGGTTAATCTTCGAGCACGAAAAAAAAGGACAACTTGAATAAATCCGTTCACAAATATAAATGAAAATAGGCTCAGGCATAAGAAAGAACCCACTTATGAGCATTGATAAAAAAAAAATAGTATAAAGATCAATTTATTGTCCCTGAAACGGTTTTTTACTTTGATTTTTAGCATGCCTAAAATCGATACCTATTTTTTGAACCTCCGTCTAGCAACAGTGACACAACAGACAAAATTTAATTAAAAATTCGTAAAAGCATACTTTTCATTGAAATAAAATAACAGTTTGTAAAACAACAGTGTTTGCGGGTACTCTCACTTCCGTTTTCCTTGTTTAAAGCAAAAATAATCGTCAATGACTTAATTCATGTTGATAAATCCTTGTCGTTTTAGGCTTAATTGCCCATTCATAGTAATTTCTGGTCGTTTTAGATTTGATACAACTCTTTATTTTTAATTGAAAAAGTTCTTTTTTGATAGCTAATTTTGATACTAAATAAAAAGTATAAGCATTAAATATTTTTTTCTCTTATATTTTGCTTATATTAACTGAAATATAAGAATTAATAAGCATTAATTGAAAAAAACATAAATAGTGTCTTCGCGAAAATCAAAACAAGATAAAAAAAAGACTAATTTCATTAAACCCGTATTAAAATACATTTAAGAACATGCTCAATATAACGCTTTATTCGACACACTTTTTCCAACATCTGCTTACTCTCATAACTCATTTTTTGAAAAGAGAAGGCTTCTTGGCTAAATTATTGACGGCGGTAGGTTATACCTTTCGAGCCGCCTAAAAATCCACATCTGTAACCACCTGATCATACTAAATGCTCTGTAGTTGTGCAAAACATGGACAATAACAGCCAAAAACGAACGCAGGCTCCTCCCACTTGAAATCCTTCGGAGGATAGCGGAGATTAGAAACACTGACCAGGTAAAAATGAAGAAGTCAGAATGAGACACCAGACACAATCCTATGTAATAGATGGCAGCAACTGTGCTGGTTCGGATATGTCAAGAGAACGGACCCTGTTCTCCCACCCAAGATGCCACTTGAAGAACAGTTGAAGCAAGTGGATCGGGGGGAGGGGGAGACAGAGGTGGACTGAAAACTTTAACCAATAGCGATCGATCTATAAAGAACTGCACCTAACAGAGCAGCATATCCAGCACAGATTAATTAAATTTAGAAAGGAGCGATCTCAAAACATCCGATGAGGATAGGCGGGACTTGGGTAAGTAAACAAATAAGATTGATGTCTTAAGATCAAACCAGCAATGAGAATGAGCCTTCTTTCTGAATTTATTCCTGTTTGTTTATTGAATTAATTATTAATTTTTACAAAATTCTATTTACAATTTTAAAGAGAACCGTAGACAATGTTTCTTAGTTTATCTGACCAACATTATTCTCCTATCTTACAGCGTTTATCTCACCAAAAAATGGTAAAAATCGTGGTACTATGCATCAGTCTATAAATTATGAGGAAACTGCAGTAAGAATAAAATTTCATACAATACACTTAGCATCATTAGTGTCTGACCATGAGGAATACTGTTGGCTACCCACAAATAAGGTCTCTGTCGCCGTAATTAAGATAAAAATTAAGTGTTTTCTCGATATAGCCTCAAGCCGACAGCTTTGCAGCAATGTTGTTAAAAACTTTCAGATTTTAAAATTCATAAAATATTTGAAATGGCAAACCATATAAAACATCAAATTTCGGGATTTTACATGAAAAATGAAGTATTATCTACCCGCAAAAGATTTTAAGGAAAAAGCTCAAGTGAAATGTTTCAAACACTTAAAAGGTATAAAAATAATAAACCAGTAGTGAACCGCTCCGTGTTCAGAATCCATGTTTACAAGAGCAACAGTACTTCCCATATTTAGAATTGACTGTCTGTTCTTTAAACACGCCTTTGTCACCGAAAGATGCTGGGATTACCGAGGCAGATACTAGGATTGCGAGGTAAATTCTATTTTGGCACAAGGTTTTAACACTAAGTTCGCTTAAATTTTGCTTAAAAAAATGTTAAAAATTTAATTACGGGTTTTTCAATTTTTAAGCCTTTTCTTGATGGTTGACACAAAACTGGAAATTTTTTTTTTGCTTTAATTATAAAGATATAGTATCGTAACTGTAATAGTGTCTAGTAATAGCAACTCGTAACAGTGTCTCGTAACTGTTTCTTTTTAGCGTAATAAATAGTTAATGATAAAGGATCTACCTTACATGTAAAAAAGCATCAGTTTTCTATAGGAAAACGCTAAAAAATAGATTAATAACAGAATAAAATTAGTGCATACAATAAATAAAGGCTAATATTTGTGAAAATAAGAAACGTTGTATACAAATGATGAAGTAAATTCAGAAGGGAAAGAGAGGGGGGAGGAAGGGATGGAGGAAGATAAGAACAGGAGGAGGGACAGGAAGAGGGGGGAGAGTAAGAGACGCAGAGAGGAATGAAATAAGAAAGAGAGATAGAAGAAGGAAGAACGAGGCGAAAAAAGATGAGAGGGAGCAGAGAGGTCACCTCGATCGTTAGTTTCCCAGCCTTTGCTCTGAGTTTGAATAGCATTGTGCTGCCCTTTCTCTTTTTTGAGTGAGTGATCAGCAGCCTGTTTCATTTTTTCTCTGTCCTTCTCGTCTAGTTTAATTTCTCCTAAAGTGTCTCTCTTCAGCAAATGCGGCATTGGAGGAGACTCGTCTGTTTTCGACTCAGATTTATTGTTCGTTTCATTCTTCGTCTAGAATAAACAAAAATGTATAGCTCAAAACCATAAACGAACTAAATAGACAAAGTACCATTTCACTCCATGAAGTTAAAAAAGAGAAAGTTTTGAAACACCTTTTATTTTAATTTTTAATATTTTAATTTTTAAAATTTTGATTTTCACTGCAAGTGGTAACCTTAACGGTTAGTCGAAAGTTCAGAAATTCCTGTTTTTTTTGTTTTTTTTTTAGAAGACAAATTTATTCCACATGCAAATATATCTCCTTATTCAGACCCTCAAAAATGCAACCCTACTGTACTCCGGTATTGCGTGGACTTTCAGCCCGGTTGTCACTAAAAATGGAAAATGGCGACGAATATAGCCACAATATACTTTTTGATGAATCCGCCCTTATTAGCAATGACCTAGGCATAAAGCAGGTAATCCGAGAATCAATTAAATCAGACTTAAGATTAATAATAATATTTCCTTAAATAGGGACTTGGGGGAATATACACTAAATGCTCTATACACAAATATAATTAAACATGATCTTACAAAATATTTAAAAAAACCAATAGACATTAACGCAGAACTGGTCACAAAAAGACCTTAGAGGTTAGCTGCCAAAAAGGCTGGATTAGCAATAAGAACGTGTTTTTTAAATTATTTTTCTTTCATCTCATTGAATCGCCTTGTTTTACCTTACTTTTTATCAGTCCTGGTTGAACTTCGCTGAAGTAAGGATGCTAGGACTGCTTTGGAAATTTTTTATTTTTTGGTTTTATTGGACGCACGTTGTTGTGAGTCTTTTTTCTTTTATGTATTTTTGTCTTGCTGAGGACGGCCCTTGGACATAGGGCCAAAATATTCATTCAAATTATCTCCACTGTCTTGCAAAAAGATTTCCCTATTGTTCTTCGTGCTTTTGTTGTTCGCTAAAAATGGGCGTTGGGTAACATGGTTGGTTCACCTTTGGATTTAGACAGAGGACAGCAGCATACTACTTTCTGGACCTAAAGGCATCTAAAGTCAAGATAGCAGCTAGCAAATCCCGATACCCTTGGAAAACCAATAAATAAAATAGATGGCGAGATGGTATCTCCCTGTACATCGAAAAGACCCGATTTTGGGAGGAACACTTAAATCCCACTAAAGGCATTTTATTTGCTCAGTATGTTTCTCTTGAAGCAATGGCAACCAACAGTATAGTGAAAAGCAGGACAGACTGTTCATAAAAAGGGCTATTGCAGAAAAAGATTACTCAATTCATATTTCTCATAAGAAATTAAATCAACAAAATAAAGGCTATGCAGCAAAGTCCTAAAGCTATCTATGTTTTTTTTAACTTTGACCAGAATTAGTAGTAAAGTAGCTTCTTGTAGGGCGGTTCTTGTTTGGATTTTCGCTTTTTTAAATATATGTATATTCACAGATGGATACATTCTAGCAAGAGTAAGTGTTTAATTCTCGTAGCTTAAAATACTTTTGAAGCATAATAAAGAAAATTATATATTTTTTGGTGTTCCCTCTAGTCGCCATTGACGGGAGCCGTATACCCGTGCCACTATGATAAAGAAATAACCACTTGGTTATTTCTAAAGATTAATAGGCATTATTATGCACCACTCCAACTTTTGGGGTTTTAAGGTCACTTGGATTCCAGGTTTTTATTCTCTTTACACCTTTTTTTTCATTTTACTTGTCAAGATGAAAAATAAGTCTGACAATTATGATCCTAAGTTTTTTCCTTCATTAAGAAATCTGTAATACGTCCGCTAAGGACATATATCGCTTGCTTTTACGATCTGAGACGCATAAATATCCTCTAATTCAATTTTCGTTAACCACTGCAGTAATTACACTTGTGCTTAAAAGAGTTGAAATCACGAATATTACTGATCATGTGATTGGTGCTACACAATGTATTGAGGTTGCTAACTCGTCGCAGTGTCAAACCACTTAAGACTAATGCGCTTCTGTACATCCCTTCTCCATCCAAACTGTTTAAAGGCTCTAGTTTAGCCAACACCCAAGGTATCTCCAAAATATTTAACCATTTTTTGTTTTATCATCCCAATCTAATGTGGGGTGCCCAGCAGGGGCGGATCCAGGATTTTGTTTAGGAGGGGGAGGCACAAAATAGGTTAATCCCATAAAAAAAATTAGGGGGGCGAAAAATTAGGGAAGTAATGCGCTAGTTTTGCGTAGTTCTACAAATCTCCGGAAATGCCAAGACTCAGTTTGTTTCAGCTGATTTCATTGATATCTATTCTACAGGCTAAGAACCAATAAGTTCTGTTCGTTTTAAGTTCCAACTTCGCTTGATTTTTTTAAATTCATGTTTGCTAGTTTTATTTAGTACGTAGCAAAATATTTGGGCTTCGCTCCTCTTTTGAAAAATTCTAGTGCCCAATGCTTAATTTTGTCATATAGGAATAAATATTTTCAGTTATTCATTCAAACAATAACTTGGGTTATTGAACCTTGAGTTTTTCTATAATAAGTTGATTGTAAAATACTGACAAATTTTCTTAATTTTATGAGTAATACTGACGTCCACAGCATTACTTCCAGTAAGAAATCGAATAAAAAAAAACAAGGTCTTTCAACTGAAAGTAAGGAGCCACATTAAAACTTAAAACGAACAAATTACGTCTATGAGGGGAGTTACCCCCTCTTAAATACCTCGCTCTTTACGCTAAAGTTTGACTTTTAGTTCCAATTATTTCAGAATGACTCCTGAAACACAAGAATTGTTTAATTAGAATAATGAGCCTTTTTAAAAGTTGAAAAAAACTAAGCGTAAAGAGTGAGGTATAGAGGAGGAGGCGATCCCCCTCGCATACGTAATAATTTCTATTCGTTTAAGTTTTAATGTTGTCCCTTACTTTCAGTTGAAAATGTTTTTTTTTATTTAATTTCTTATGGTTTTTTAGATAATGCCGGAAAATCCGGTCCCCATTCAGTGGAAAATTCCCTTCCACCACAAAAAACTCCTCTAGGGAATGATCCTCCCACATAACTTTCGATGGGCAACATTAAACTTGATGAATTTCATATATTTTGAATAAGCATCAAAATTCGAATCTTTTAATGTATTGTTATCAAGACTGTTTCTTAGAATTGCTGTTACTATTGAGCCGCATCGCTCCTTACTTACAGTAGATTTCCACAAACTGTTTGATATTGCTTGCAATACATCAAGCAATGAACTTTGAAATATTGTGGACCTCCAAAAATAAGCACTGGTCATCCTTCCACTGTGAGGGATGGTCCTTGAAAACACCAATGAGTATTCTCTGAGCTGGGGCGTCGCTAACAATAATTGAAATCATTAATTGAATAACTACAATACTTATGTACAATAACAACAAAAACACAATACAACAATAACAACAATGAATAACAAATAATCGAAAAACATTAATTGAATAACATTAATTGTCACATAAATCTTCGCAATTCCTTAAAAATTCCGAAAAACAACTAACATGAAAAATAGTTGAGATTTCTTATTCTTAAAAATCATTCTAACTCTAGTTAAAACAATTCTAATCACTGTAACGGCCATTCTAATGATCTAAAATCAATATAACGATACCAGGGCTTAAAGAATCCTGTATATGGGAAGCGCTATTACCTCATTTATTCATATTTTGACTATAGATAACCATATCATTCTATCATTCTAACTAGACCATTCTAGTGATCTAAAATCAATATAACGATATCAGGGCTTAAAGAATCATGTATATGGGAAGCGCTATTACCTCATTTATTCATATTTTGACTATAGATAACCATATTATTCTATCATTTTAACTATAGTTAAAACAATTCTAATCACTGTAACGGCCATTCTAATGCTCTAAAATCAATATAACGATATCAGGGCTTAAAGAATTCTGTATATGGGAAGCGCCATTACCTCATTTATTCATATTTTGACTATATATAACCATATTATTCTATCATTTTAACTATAGTTAAAACAATTCTAATCACTTTAACGGCCATTCTAATGCTCTAAAATCAATATAATGATATCAGGGCTTAAAGAATTGTATGGTGTACACCTATATATGGAAAGAACTAATACCTCATTTTCAATCCGCAGTCGATTAGTAAGACCTTCGTTCATAACGTCCTTTTTAGAGGTTAAATTCTTCTTGTGGATGGACGACCTTCTTACGGTTGAACTGGAACGTCTTGGTTTTAAACTTTGCTCTTTCAGGACACGAGTTTCTTGCCGAAGTTGTATTATCCGCTCTCTCATCTCTTTGTCCTCACAAATTTCTAGCGAGGAAAAAAGAGAAAAATAATCATAAGAACAATAAATATGATAAGAGATAACAAAAGCTGTATTTTATCTAACCCAAAATGGTTTTTGGCGTAGCGCCTACAGTAAAATGGAAGTTTTCACAGGAAATCAGTTTAACCATCAACCTGCTTCCCCCACTAACCACTGGGGAGAGGATAGTTTTTCGCAAATGAAGTTCAATTTGTAAGATTTTCAATTCTTGATTTAATGAATTTTTCAGTAGTTTAAACAGCCGAGATATAATACTTCGACACAGCTGATGAGCTATTGTGTGTGAGCTTGCCTGTATGAAAGGTAAGCCATAAAGGTAAGCCATAAAGGTATGCCCTGAAAGGTAAGCAAGGTAAGCCATAAATCCTGTAAAAATTTGATACGAAGACCCTAAGAAACTACATGACACTAACAAGATTAGTTAAGAGATTAGTGACTGTAATTACACCCTTGCGCAACCAAAGACTTCAACGATTTATAATTACGCAGCAGTTAAAATATAAGTATTAACTGCTCACAATTATCATTCATTATAATTCTTTTTTATGTTATTACATAATTACTATCATGTTGTAAATTAAAGTTGTAATTATTGTTTTTATAACGATATATAGCGATTATTAGCTTGTAATAATTCCCAAGGGCAAGTTAAAGTGTGTGCTAAAGGAAAGAATTCTCAATTCGTTATGCATAAGGATATAAATTTTTGGTCACTGGAATGAAACTGGTTCTCAAAGTTCTATTTTTGGTTCTATTACACTCTCAATGAAAAAAGCGTTTAATTATTTTTTCGTAACATCATTGGCGGTCGTTGGCCTTGATAAGGGATGCGTTTAAAAATAAACCATGTTCTAAATGAAGGAGTCAACATTTTTCAGAGAGAAGCTCAAAGACCAGTCCAGGCAAAAATTATAAGCTAAACAGAGACAGACATCATCTACCTGGCTAGAATTAGTCACTACTACCCTCAAAAACGAGAATAGTGGAAAAAATTCAAGCAAGAAGCTTTTTTTTCATTTGATTTATTCATTAGAGAAATTTTAATATTCCATAAAATGACAGGATCTACTAAGATATACATTTCGTAGAATCTTCCAAACATGTTGCTGAGCAAAATGTGTGTCATTTGTGTCATTGAATGTACGCAAAAGTATTTTTTTTAAATACATGAAATTATTAAGGCTTTCCTTTTTTAAATTCTATATTAGACAATAGTTTGTACTGAAACTAAGATTAATTTGTACTGAAACGACGCATTTGGACTGAATTGGGTGGTCACTAAGCGGTCACATCTTCAACAAGTAGTTTTGGAAAAATATCCCTAAGCTTGACAGTTCTAATTTCTAATCATAAAAATTTCCAAGATAGAACTTTTCGGACAAAATTTTAAAAAACGATAGTTGATAGTCTCTGTAAAAGATGATCTCTCATCGAATGTCAGGTGGTGGGGAAATTTGTTAGGAAATTTGGAGCATAATATCTTCTGTATTGTAGGCTTCGTTCAACAGAGAAAGTATCTGTAGAGCCAAAGATATGTAGGATATCTTAAAAGTAGAGATACCAAGATACGGATACAGAATACAAGGAGGCATGCATCCTGTTTGTACTTCTTTACGGATGTGAGCTGACTTAAACACTATAACAAATTTACTGTTATAAGGCCCTTAACAAACTTACCGTTATAAGGGCCTAAGGCCCTTAAGACAGTCGATGAACTTCGCCTCTTGGAGATCAAGCTTTCAGTTAAATACCCACCTCGAACAGACCCAGTTCTTATTATACTAAAAAGCTGGAGAAATCCTTCACATAAAAAGCCTTCTTCTATCTAGCTCAGTCAAGTTCGACAAAAAGCTTGTTGTCATATAAAGCTGCCGGCTCAATGCTGGCGCTCCTAAAACTCTCTTGACACCACTCTATAGGATCCAGAATACAGATTTCAGGGGATATTGTAGCACCACCAAAGAACAACTACTATCCATAAAAGAAAAGTTCGATATGGCCCCTATGACTAACTGCTTTTTATGAGTACGTCCACTGATTGTCTTGGCATCTGAGAATCTTTCTCTCCTTGTGCAACCATCAATCAAGGCGATAATACAAACATAAGGTCACGGAGGTCACGTAATTACCTAAATAAGGTTAACATATACGACCGAAAGCTGGAGATAAAGCTTTACTCGACACCGCATATCCACTGGGAATCGTCTCCTTGCCGGAGATATTCCATCAAATTTATCGTTGAGCCCAAAAAGTACGGGTATCTTACAAGAGTGGAAATTGACCCTGGTGTCGACAGAAGCCACAACGCTATCTGCCGTCTGACGTTTCTTTTGTATTTTTTTTTGTCAGTGTACTACTAAGAAAAATTACACTAATTGATGTAATTGGTAAAATTAAAGTAGCAATAAGTTAATAAGTGTCCGATTATAGTTTCTGACAGAAAACGATTACAAAGCTTGAAAAAACGCCCAGAGACGTCAAACGCTAGATGGCGTCGATGATCTTTGTCGACACTATCGTCAGTTTCCACTCTTATATGTTATCCATACTCTTTGGTTGAACCCTTCAGCCTAGTGTTCAGGGATACATAAAACCTCGTGATGAAACCGGTTAAGAAACTAGCAGCATATACAGCACCTCGGTTAAACTAAAACTTTCCACAGAAATAAAAGTACGAAACATTTCAATCATTATATTGCTATTGATGTTTTTTTATTAAACGAATAAAGAAAAGTTACCAATACCATATACTTACGTGCATTCAAGCCTCAGAAAAGGATATACTGCACTTGATGACTTTGCTAAACCATACAATTCCCTACTTAGTAGCAATTGCAAGCTAAGGACTCTTACGGTGAAGCTTTTTTCTGCAAGTTGTGTCTCCTCTCCTTTTTTATTGTTGTTTGGAGTGCTTTAGAAGAAATAATGACTCATTTCAAATTCGCTGACCCCTTGACTGTCCACGCTTGCCCCGACGAATAGATTCCATGCTTACATTACTATAAATAGCTTTGATGATGGCATGTACTCTGTAAGTACATCTAAAAGTGCTTTAATACCTTTTTGTTTTCTTAAAAAGTCTTATATTGACCGGACTTGTGGAATAACTTCTACAATTACTGTTAAAATTTTTGGTGTATCGGATGATGGCGATCTAAAGCGGAGATCCCATATTCCTAGCTTGGTTAAAGCAGATAGCACGTTACTTCGTAAACGTTTTAATAAACTCCAAAATCTCTCAAAGCTGTTGAAACTCATTACTATATTTATGAAGGGAGACTACTACTACTACTAACAACTTGCTGTAGTACCAAGCCATCTGAGGCCAACAAACCTTGCATGCTACTCTTCTATTCCCATCTAATAAAAGCCTCCCTCTTTACACGATCCCAAGAAGTTCCAATTTCCCTTAAATTTTTACTTATGGCCTCCTCCCAGTTCATTAAGACGACCTGATTTTTGTTTGCCCCTAGATGGTTGGTCGACAAGGACGATCTTTGGAAATCTGTCATCCTTCATCATCAGAACGTGTCCTAGCCATCCCAATCTTTCTCTTATTATGGCCCTAGAAAGCGGGATTGAACGATATTTTTCATCAAGCTTATTGTTTAAAATACGGTCAGTCAGCTTGATACTCATAACAATCCGTACACAATTTCTCTGGAAAACATGTAACAAAGCATCCTCTCAATTTAATCTGACTACGTCAGTGATGAGACACAACCAATTGACTATGGAGGTAGGCCTAAAATCTCGTCAGTCGATATTCGATTGGCAGATCTCCCCAACCCACCCCCACATTCACGCACACATCAGCAAAACAACAAAAAATATTCATGAAAGAGAACTAAGTGAACCTGAGCTGACTGACTATCAAACTCTAAATTTTTTCTTTTACCAGGATGAGAGCAATGAACTCAACATCATAATCTGTTTAACATACCCTTTCAAATGAGTACACTGGATAAAATGACTTCTTTGCTTTCTCAATATCTTAGATGACTCTCAAGATATTATGGATTTCTATTTTTCCTAATATAGAGAAATAAACAGCTTTGTTTTGATTTGGAAGCATCTCTTAAAAAAAAATAAGAAAAATATAAAAAATAAACATATATATTGGTTAATTATTAGATGAGTTACAATGCAAAACAAAATTCAAAAGAAAAACGAAAAAAAAACCTTTTCCCTTATCACGTTTTTCGTCTGTCGTTCGGATTTTTGCTAACTTCTGTTCAACCAGGTAAGAATATTATTTTATCCCACACTCCAATAATTTTATTCGCGTACATGATATTGATATAATCATGGATTTGAACTGCAATAAGTCCATTCGACTTTAGGCTTACTCAACACTGCAGGTACTAGGTGGCCAGATGTCAGATACAGCCAGGTTTTTTGACACAGAAAAGTGGCATTACAAGAAAAAGGTTCAAAACTGTCAGCGCAAAAGTACCATCGTTTCTTGATGTAATAATGAACCAACTATGGTTACATTGTTGGTTCAGCATATTAAGCAAAGTGCTGAACCAACTATGTAACCATATGCATAACATAGTCAATCAAAGTTAACATAGTCAATGAAAGTTTCAATAGTGTTCAACAAAGTAATAATAATATTTGATCTCACAGCCCGATAACCTAAATTTTGCAGGATGACATCAATATAACAATAAGTTTTAACTGCAATAGGTCTATTCGACTTTAGTGTTCTTTGACCTGAAGTTTCACTAAAACAATACCTGAAATGTTAACTGTCAATGCTGTCAAAACCCAACACAGCAGGTACCAGGCGGAGCCAGGTTTCGCTGTCATTAGAAAAAGTGCTACTATAAGTCATTGCAGAAAATGCCATCTTTTTTTCTTTTTCTTTTTTTTTTTGGGGGGGGGAATCAGGCAAAATGCCATTATTTTTGTCCATCATTACAAAACTACTACTACTACTACTACTAACAACTCACCGTAGCACCAGGCTACTCCTGCTTAATTTCTGGTTGATTGGAATACGATAGTATATTTTAGGCTTTAAAATAGTAGCATTTTTTTAATAATCGACATCTCAGCTGACAATAATGAAGTCATTGATGATAGATGAGCGGAACGAAAAACTGTCCGGTATTTCAAAATTATCCAAGATGCCTGTTAAATGTCAAGTTTCATTTAAAAAAAGTGTCAATTTTCACAGACAAACCATCATAGTATCCACAAGGTTGAAAAAACATCAATTTCGCAAAACCAAATACCCACATGGCAGACAGACATAGTATCAAAAAGTTTGTTTCTTCTTTTTCACGCTTGAATTAAATATGAGCTTAATTTACCAAATGAACTGTCAAATTCTATTGAATTGCCAAACGAATTGCCTTCTTCCTTTAATCCAACAACAGGAATTAACTTCTCAGTATACAACTAAATTACAATACAGATCAAGCCACTATACTAAAAATTACCTAAGGGAGACTCTCCAGCATCTGTAAGGGCACTTAAATTGGCACCATTTTGTACAAGCAGTTCTAGGACATCTAACTAAAAGAAGAAAAACGAAAATATAAGCCAACCAACATTCAGCATTAGAGAAAAAAAGAAAAAAAGAGAAAAAAAGAAAAATTTTCTAAAAACAGGATTACTAGAATTTTAAGATAATTTACATAGTGCACTAAAATCCAAAAGTTTTAGGTTAACAGGAGTTATGTTCTCTTTAACTGCTAATAGGTATACCTTAGTATTAATATAGGACGGGAGGATTTCTCCCAAAGTTTGTGAAAGGAGCCTCCCAGATAAATTAAAATAATTGTGACTAAAAATTCTCTTTCTTTGTTTTTGCAACCCCCCGAATTTCATAGATCTCGCGTCGCCAATAAAGCTCGGGCCTTTGTATTTGCACTACATAAATTTCAATATCACTTAAAATAAGTTTATAATGTGACAGAAAGTTTGCATCGCAGTAAAGAGAAAATAAATCTGTTGAAGAGAAGTCTAGAAAGTTGCCTAGTCCAGCATCACTAGTGGTTACTTTTGGATTTCCAAGATTATTTGTAATATCCCCTTAAATGTTTTTTTTAGAAAGGTATTGTTAAGAAAAGATAAAAACTGATTGGCTTTTCCTTTATCAAATTGCTATAGTTAGTTCAAATGAAACATTTTTTCCCTTGCTTTACAGTATGAGAGCTGAGTCTCTGCATTGTACTTTTCAATGCATTCTTTTGAAATTCTTGTATAGTGTTAAAAGAAGTAAGGACTTACATGACCCCAGCAGGCCGCTGCATGAACAGGTTGCCACCCATCCGCATCTCGGGCTTCTGTGTTGACACCACATTCCAGCAAAAATTCGGCAATCTTGAGGTAACCATTGGCAGCAGCAACATGAAGCTGAATACATAATTATATAAGTAGTATAATCAAACTTAATCAACAAGTTGAAAATGCAATTGGCCATAGTCCAACAGGCAGCCATAGTCCCGGTTATGTTTAATAGGCACAGTACAAGAAGGTACCCTTCGACAAATTTTCAAAGAAAATAAGGCTAAGTCCAAAAGACATTATTTACTAGAGAATAAAACGCCTTTAATTAACGATTCAATCTTAGAAAGAATAAAAAAGATCAGTATTGCTTTTATTCTGCCACGTAAAGCACGGAAGGTGTATTTCAATTTTTTTTTTCTTTTTTTTAGGAAGACGTTATGTGTCCTTACTCCCAAATACAAATATTTTACTTTAAAATGGACGATAAGCAATGAAAAAAACTTGAATCAAAATTATCCTTGTTTAATAGAGAATAAAACCCATAATTACCGACTCAATCTTAGAAACAATAAAAAAAAGATCACGATTGCTTTCATTCTGCCACGTAAAGTACGAAAGGTGTATTTCTTTTTTTTTTATAGAAATACAGAGACGTTAATTATCATTAATCCCAAATACAAATATTTTACTTTAAAATGGACTAAAAGCAAAGACAAAACTTAAATCAAAATTATTCTTGCTGAAAGTTAAAGATTCTTGACTTTTAAAGAATTCCATTTAACTTAATGCTGAATAGAGACATCGTTCTTCACTTTGAAATGATATAAACCTAAGGATAAAATCCAGCGGATGCTACGTAAATGCAATATAGCCTACTTGTTGCCCAAGGCTCGGTTTTCTTGGGATAGTTTTGGTACTTCACATGGCCAAATTACTATTAATATTAACTGTTTGAAGCTAGAATTTGCCGAAGGAGGAAATAAGATAATCACAAATCTCCATACTCTGCATCGAGTATAGTACTGTGACGTGGCACGCGTACAAAGAAAGAATAACCAACTTCGGGGCTGAAAACGAAGTAATGGTTGGACATTAGCATCATAGATGGATTGAAGTGGCCCAGAGCGTTTATTTTTTTTTTTTTTGTTATTTCACATGTTTTCTTCAAAAAAGAAAAGATTAACATGAATGTGAAATCTCAGGCATTAAGACCCCAAGCTGTATTTCAGAAACTGTGACGCATTAGTTATATTTGTAGAGAATGTATATAATAAACACTGATTTCTACATACCTTTACATCCAGAAATTTACTGTTTTGATGAGCTAAATTATATCCTGCACCATCGTATTGATCAAATTAAAAAAAAACTTTCTCAAATGAAAAGAAAGAGTGACATTAAAACTAAAACAAACATAAATTACTGGACATGTGAGGGCATCTGCTTAGAACAGACCAAGAGCTTAACGCGTCCACCAAAGAGTATGGGCAACTTATAAGAGTGAAAACTGGCGTTAGTATCAACAAAAGAAAAAACATAAAGCCATCTAGCCTGTGGCGTCTCCTGCCATTTCTCGAAGCTTAATAATCGTTTTTTTTTTGTTAGGAACTGAGATCAGACACTTATTACTACAGTAACTTTACCAATTGCATCAAATAATTTAATTTTTCTTTGCATAAATGAAAAGAAACCGGACGCTAGATGGCGTTGATGTTTTTTTTCGACGCTAGCGCCAGTATTCACTCTTACATAATTATCAATACTCTCTGGCGTCCACGCCAAGGGTCTCAGATATATTAAATCTGAATATACAATTTTCATTCAGAAACCCGCATCTTTTTTCAGCTGTTTGCCAGAAACTTTCTTATGCTAATACCTCTGGGCAGAAAATTTGAAACAACCGATTATTTCTATTTAGGATCAAGATAAAATGTGTCTTCTTTTTATATATATTTGTTATTCTAAAACTCCAGGACTTTGTTTCGACTTCCATTCACACAAGTTGCTCTTTATTATGCAAGGTTTGAATAAGGAGTCTATTCAAAGGTTTTTTTTCTATATTTATATAGGCTTAGTATTATACCTAGTCAAACCAAATGAGCGCTCTAATAAATTTAACAAGTTAGATTTATTCTGTTCTGAATTTTTAAAACTTTCTTTTACACATTTAGAACTCGAAAATTGTAAAAAAAAAAAAAA
Organism: Artemia sp. Kazakhstan ARC1039; assembly: GCA_029168905.1. NCBI lineage: Eukaryota > Metazoa > Arthropoda > Branchiopoda > Anostraca > Artemiidae > Artemia > Artemia sp. Kazakhstan ARC1039. The sequence continues at coordinate 15,606 of JAQQPU010009419.1, forward strand.
AAAAAAAAAAAAAAAAAAAAAATCTGTTCTTAGTTTTGCACTATTACTACTAATTTACCTTGATTTTGGAGAAAAAAAAATCAAAAAAATCACAAAAAGAAAACACAATCAAATTTAACTAATTAGTTTTACTAATTTATTGTCACAGTTCAATGCGGCAACACTGACGCGTACTACTGCTCTAACAAGCTTCACAAAATGAAGTAGCCAAAAAACATAGAAAATCATAGTTTTCATGTCCAAATAGATCTAAAAAGGCTCGGGGGTGGAGGGTGGTATTTTTTGTCATTGGTACTTTAATTTTAGGACACTGCCAAAGAGCTTATATTACTACACTTCAATTGCAGGTAGAATTACTATGCAAAGCTCGATATAAAAATTAGATGTCCGACAGAAAGGAATATATAAATAATTTCATTATTCTTCTCCTGTCTCAGCTCAAAACATAAGTTGCTTGCAAAGTTTATTCCACCAACAAAGAATAAAACAATTAAGATTGCTTTTAAAAGTGTTACTTAGTGTATCATTTGCATAGCATCAAGCAATTAATGGTGCTACAAATTTTGATTTCAAGGGCTTGAAGCTCCTTTCTATTCCTTCCAAAAGTAGTTAGGTAATTTAGGAAACTTACAGGTGTAGCTCCAACATCATTGACAAAATCTAAATCTTCACGGTTGGCTCGATACTCTTTCAGGTCATTAAGCATTTTTTCTTCGGGGGCAGCACGAGTTCTATTTATGATTTCCTATATTAAAACAAATTATCATCAACATAAGAGTTATCAACAGAAATAGATACATCATCCATTTAAGTTTAGAAATAGAAGCGACCTTTACACCCCCAGTGCTGAGACTTGAGTCCTTTAAGGCAAAGTAATAAAATCAAAACAAAAAATAAATTGCGCATATTAAAGCAGAAAATTCAGAGTTTTAAAGCCTTTCCCTTATCAAAAACCCAAATAGACTTTTAGATCAGCAAACTATCGATTTATGCGTATTTTTACTGTTTAAATAATTCTAGAATATAAGCCAATATTTACAAAAGCAGGTACTAGTAGATCACTAGAGCTGATAACCGTCAGAATTAAACTTCTTTACACATACAAATTTTACATCCTAACTCATTTGAAGCACATACAGGGTTTGTCCGGAAAGTAATAGGACCGAGTCGATTCAAAAAAATTTATTGAGCCAATCGTTACAATTCTTTAAAAACTTTCAAAATAGGCTCCTTCTGCGTCAATGCAGCGCTGCGAGTGCAATGTCCAAGCATTGAAGGCGTCACGCATTCTCCGGAACAGCCTTGAGAGCCGCGGTGCATGCTGCTTGGATCCCCTCTGTCACCTCAAAATACTTACCTTTCATCAGCCTTTTCAGCCAAGGAAACAAAAAAAGTCCGGGGGGGGCACATATGGGCTGTAGGGCGGCTGCGAAAGCGTTGGGATACCAGCCTTGGTCAGGTAGCTGTTCACGACAAAGGCAGTGTGAGCCGGGGCGTTGTCTTGGTGCAACTTACAGTCGGCTGCGATGTTTTGTTGGACCAGATTGATCCTGCGTTTGAGTCTCTTGAGCCCTTCCACATAAAACTTGGCGTTGACGGTTTGTCCAGGAGGAACGAATTCATGGTGGACGATACCTTTGATGTCAAAAAAGACAATGAGCATCGATTTCACTTCGGATTTGCTCATTCTTGCCTTTTTTTGAGCGAGGAGACGCCGACGTGTGCCACTCAGAAGATTGCCTCTTTGTCTTGGGATCATACTCAAAGATCCGGCACTCGTCACCTGTGACTACGTTATTCAGAAAATTGGGGGTCACTTTCACGCATGTTCAAATTTTCTTGGCAAACTTCCACTTGCCGCATTTTCTGGTCGTCAGTGATCACTTTTGGGACCATTGTCGCACACACCTTGCGCATGTTCAAATGGACCCAATGTCACAATGTCACGAACGACAGATTTTGGTAAATTTAACATTTGGGCAATTAAACGAATACTTAATCGATGGTCTGGGTCCAAAACTTTATGCGCACACAAGTCAAATTGTCGGTTTTTGTCAAAGTTGAAGGTCTTCCAGCACGTTCTTCATCGGCGACATCTTCCCGGCCCTCCAAAAAGGTCTGGTGCCACCAAAACACACCACTTCTTGCTAAAGCAACATCTGGGTAAGCCTGCTTGATCATATCAGACGTCTCTGTCGCAGATTTACCGAGTTTCCGACAGAATTTAATCGCATACCTCTGCTCTAAGGAACGCTGCATTTTCGGCTTGCACCACTCACAGAAAACATGTCACGCAACAATGACTGTCCTGACTCTCCAGGAGCTTGGGAGACAACTGAACAGCAGCTCGTTTGTTAGCTAGGAAAGCCCTCTACCGAATCCAGTTGGAGCGCGCACACTCCAAAGTACAGTCGTGGCGAAAGAAAATTAGTCCTATTACTTTCCGGACAAACCCTGTATCTTCATAACCTACCCCCTTCTTACCCGCTGAAAGCCGCAGTCTGTTCGAATCTTTGCAAAAGATCTTCTCAAAGGCTCAAGTTCGAATACGGAGAGCTCCCTCAACCAGACAAGATTATGCCAGAGATGTAAGCCCTGCTCTTGCAGCTAAAGTTTTCTTACTAAAAAACTAGACACTAATATTGTAGTACGAATGGCAACATAAGAAAAACTAAAATTTAATTTACAAAGAAGAAAAGCATTGTTTGCTTATTAAGGTGTCCACGTGTGAAAAGTGATAGTTGAAACTGTTCTGAGAAGTAAATAAAAAAACACAAAGGAGTTATGTAAGAACAAAATCAGAACAAGTTGACTTTGTCTACAAACCCCCTCCTTCTACATACTGCGTCATACTCGACAAGCACATAATTTTCTTTTACGAAAGATCTAGCCCTGAACACACCATAGGAGAAACGGCTCAACTGTGAGAATTAGTCTTAAGAAATATAAGTCATCAGACGCATGGAACATTTCAATTTCCTAATTACTATTTCAAACCCGCATTTCCTAATATACAATTTATAAAATATGAGAAACACAATAACTATCTATTTTCTATTTAATAAAGCAAAAACCTTCACTTTTAGGTAGTGGTAGGAGGGTGATTACCCTCCTCCCTATCTTTTTCAGTAGGTGATTCGCAATGGAGGGAGCCTTAAAAAAACGAAATTAGAAGCCCATGGTCTTAGGCCTAATCTATATTTGATAAGTTCGCCTGTTTTGAGTGTCTACTTTCTCTTTCACAGTGCCAGTGCCATAAAACAGTACAGTGCCTTTTTAGTGCCAGAAAACTCTGGGCGATTGAAACTTACATGGTGCAAAACTTCCTCCCTAGAGAGGTGGAGATCCATGAGGTAAATACAGACGCCTCAGGCGCCTTAGATCTGCAATGAGTTGTCAGAGGTAGAATCAGCGTAGAATCCTCAATGGAACTGAGCACAAAGAAGATAAAAGGCATGCCTAACGATCAATCTTGCTTATCCCTATAACTGAACCACTCTCAAATTGAATTGATAAATAAGTTTTAGCCTCTTGGGTCAATCTTAGACATTAACAGCGGATCGAGCGAAGAAACCTGAGCTTGATTAGCCACAGCCTTTTCAGTCTATCGATTTATTATCTAACTTCCTATGTTCCCTACTTCAGCAAAAACACGGCCAATAAAAAATAGAAGCTCTGTTCCTGAGCTCCTTGCATAGCAGAATGGCCAGATACGTGCCCGGGCTGAATCCATGAGAACAAGTAAGAAAAGCCTCATTAAGACGCTATGAAATACGAAAATCCTGCAAAGGATGTTAATTTAAATCTTGACTCAAAACTATCGAAGCAAACCTCAATCCTATAAGCGGTTTCCATTGCTAAGTTAGACGGCGTCCCCATAGCTTGTACTCATTAATCCAATGACCTCTGACCACTGGGTTTCACCCAGTGAGATTCAAACACCTACTATATCGTAAAATTAGAAGGAACAGTTGCCTAGCTGTGTAAAATAAGGCAATTCGAAT
>JAQQPU010009419.1:20752-32824 GCA_029168905.1 Artemia sp. Kazakhstan ARC1039
TCTGGGCCCCTTATCCCCCAGAATGCATGGGTATTGTCAAGCTTAGGAATGGCTTGCCCCCCATATGGTGCCAAATATCTAGTTTAAGTACCCTTACCAACCGCATTTTTCTGCCCTTGCCCTCCCCCCACCCCCTCGTGGTGGTCCTTTCACTTTATTTGAGAAATGATTAAAGATGATCAGCGATAAATTTATGAAGCAATAGAGCCGAAATATTGAAATTAGATATAAAGTTACCTGAGTTATTCCACGTCTTGCCATTTCTGATTCAATGAAATAATAGGTTTCTTCGTCGTCGCAAATATCATAGGGCATATTTCCATCCGAATTAACAGCCAATAAATTTGCTCCTCTATATGAAAGAAAAACATCAATCATAAACCGAACGTGGCAAATTCTATCCATTCATAGTAATACGAAATAATATCCCAAGATTTTTTTTTGTGTCTTAGGAAAAACATCAATGACAAGTATGCTATGGTACTGAAACCATAGAGAAATCAAATTTTCAGGCTAAATTTCCCGTGGAACTTCGGCTATATATTAGAAATTTCATTTAAATAAAGAGTGCAGCGTAAGTAACGTCTGTTCATTGAATAGAACCAAATTTAAACCTTTTTTATCCGTTTCTTTTCGAGCATGAATGTATTTCAATAGATTAACAGATTGATCTAGTTTATTTAAAAAAAATAATGTAGAGCTTATTCAGTTCACTATTATTCAAAAAGATTTAAAAAAATAAAAATAAAAGTTACAAAAGATATAAAGTTCAGGAATTTATTCATTTATTGAACATATCAAAATGTTCCAATGCGTCTCGAAGCATCCAGTTCGTGCTTCAGTTTCGTGTGAAACCGAAACATCCTAAAATTGATGCGATTTTTGTTGAAGACGAGAGATGCTTTTATTTTGTGCATTGAAATTCAAAAATCAGACAGCAGAGACAGGGTGTGGCCCCTTCCTCCTCCCAAATGAAATCCCTACGCGTCAGCAAGACTTCGACTTATTATATCAATGCTCTATTTACTAGATCGTATTGGCATTCATCGACCCTTTATGCTAAAACAATCCCAGATTTATAATTAATTAACCCCTTTTAACCCCAGATATAAACCCCTTTTGCGGTACCTGTCGTAAACGCAAGTTGAAAATTTGACCTATAAAAAGGATGCTACAAATGAAAGTCTATCTACACGGGTTAAAAATGAAGTAATAGTGTTTTTTATGTTTTCTGTTATAGGTTTTTTTTTATGTTTTTCATATTAATGCCCATTCTTATTTATTACTACATACGATTTTTTGTCAGGTCTCAGTAATCACCATTCAATAAAAAATAAAAAATAAATACATTTCTCAGATTTGGAACGATAGGATAGGTGAGATATTTTACTTTTACTGATTATTTTTTTCGGAATAATCACCCTACTTAATAGTAAATTGATATATTGCATGCTTAGCGTACTAAAGTTTCTCCTTACTTCCCTTCAGGCCAATCCAGGAGAAATATAAAAATTAGATGGGGACTACTGTTGCGGTCTGTCTTCACAAATAAAATGTATTCTGGTGAAAAAGAAAAGATGCATAGAAACCACTAAATTTAGCGTAACTTAGATTCTATATTATTCTAGGGCCATCATTCTAAGGCCATATCAAACATCATCGGGAAAACCGAAGATTCCATCCTACATTTCATGAATTTACAAGAGAGCGGCCAACAAGATTTTTAGATAGTTTTGACAAGACTTACATAAAAACCTTTCATGTAAAAAAAAAGAAAAAAAAGGTGAATATTAATAAGTCAGAATAGTTCGGCTCCATAATCTGAAAACTTTCATTAAGGATACAAAGAAAAAAAGATGTAAAACTAGTGTTTATGAAACATAACCAAAATATATAGTCATTGCAAATGTATGTTAACTAGAGACTTGTCGAAATTTTTAGTAAGGCCTGTAAAGTATTCTAAAGCCAACAGAGCACTAAACAAAATAGTAATACAAAAACTATAATGTAGGGTAACTTGTCAGACCTACATTTCATGATTTTATACGAGAGCGACCAATAAGAATTTTAGATAGTTTTGAGAAAACTTACATAAAAATCTTTCATTCTGAAGTATAGTAACTGATAAAATTCTGAAAATTATGGTATCCACAAATTTTAGATCACTCAGTATAAGCTTAACAACTGAAAATTCGTATATTTAGGATCTATCAATACCCTAAAGAGGTGCATACATAATTGATCTGTGTAAATGAAGCTCTTAGTTTCCCTTCAGGATCGTAACTATGTATTTATTCGTATATAGTAAACAATATTTTGTTCTGCACTTTTTGGAGTTGTGAGTACTGCAGCATTTTATGGTGCAGTGAGTTGTGACTACAATAGCATTCTTAAAAACAATATTTTTTACTGCACTTTTTGGAGTTGTGAGTACTGCAGCATTTTTGGCCCCTGTATTTGCCGGTCTTCCCTATCCCCCATCACGACAAAATACTATATTTTCACACGTCAACAGGTGGGTACAAACATAAAAAAAACTCCTTCCATTCCAAACTCTAAGAAGATAATTTGAGATTCGCCCTTATTATTTTTGTCATGAGCACAGAATGTCCTTCTGTAAGGACTACATATACCAGATATTAGTCACACAAACATATTTCAGATTTTAGTAACACATCAATTATTGTTTTCATTAGAATCTCATATCAAGTCTCGAATAATTTCTAAAATGAAAATGCTGGACATAAATCAGGGCAATGAAATATCGTCATGACCAATTTTTTTTTCTTTGCATTTCATAGTTTTCGAAAAAGCAAAGACGAGGTCAATTTTTAGTAATTTTTTACTCAAACTTTCGTGAAGGGGTTTTCAGGTTGATATGAAGAGAGAATTGATCCCCTAACCTTCCATCATTTGGAAATATATTGGGATACTGCTAGAAATATAATGATGAGGGTGTGAGAGCTTCCTTCTTATTGTGGAAAAATCTTAAGCACGAAATAGAATATTACATTAACATTCTTGCCTGAAGAGGAAAGGGACATGCCCTAGAAGGAAAATTTATAGTAAAAACTGCTCCCCACTCTGATAAATAAATACATTATAACTTCGAAAATTATTTTCGGCATTTCAGACCACATTCCAAAATATACAAGCAGTGAACTTTTTTCACGGTTGATTATCATTTTTATAGTATTGTTATACAGACGTTACCTTCAGAGTGAGGATATGAAAATTTAATAAGCGGCAACCAACCCTCATATTTCGGTTAGCCTTGATCCATGAATGTTTTAAAAACGGACAACAATTAAATGTAAAAAATAGCAAGTTTTTTTCAAATGAAAGGACGAAGCAACAATAAACTTAAAATGATCATGATATAGTCTAGGCTATATGAAAGAGGTAATGCCCTTCAAACTCTCCGGTCTTTCCGCCAAGTTTATATTCATTAAAATTTTGGTTAAATTCTTCATAAAGCATAAACCAAACTCCAGTAAAAGTGAGAGCAGGGGGAGGGGGGGGGTAGAGGGCGTTAACCCTCCTCATACATAGGATATTTTATGTTCACTTTAATTTTTGTCGTCGATCATTGCTTTCCTATTACAATACTTGGCTAATTGTATTTAATCAAAGGCCAAAGACCGAGCTCTGTGATCAAAAATTTATTGCACTTAATTAATCCTAAAGATAGAAAAGATAGAAAACATTAAGGATTCTATGTAATTAAGAAAGATAAGAATTTTGTCAATGATAAAAGTTGTACATTTGGGGTCAGATTTATATTGGGATTTTCCTAATTAGTATTATAATCATTCAAAATATTCGGCAGTTTTTTTTGCCAAGAATTTTGGAATTTCTGGTCAATTTTTTTTTTTGTCAAGAATTTTTGTTTTTTTGTCAAGAATTTTTTTTTTGACATTTTGACGAGCTGGCTTCCCGCCCGAATCAAATTATTATGCAAGATATATCCCTTCAAGAAATATAAATAATTTCACAAGGAAATGTGTAAAAACAGTGATGGAACCACGAAAATAAATGGAACTAAAAGGAAGAAGTTTTCTACTAGAGTATCTTTAACTTTTTTTTAACAGGCTTTTTAACTGATTAAAGCAACTAAGGATTATAGTTCGAGGTTGTAACTAAGTTTATTTTTACTTACTGTTAAATTTTCCGTTTTTTTTCTTCAGAAAATCGTTCTTTTTTTCTGTGACATCAAGACAGCTTCTCTCTGGACCCTTTTCACTTTTTAATCCGTTAAAAGACTTACTGAAAGGTTCGTTCCGTGAAAGGTTTGCTGCTTGAAATTTATATAACGAAAAATAAATCCGAATTTATTTAGTTTAATAAATTAATCAATTATATGTATTAATAAATTAACAAATTCAAATTCAGGAAAATGAATTTGAATTTAGTTTTTGGATTATTCTATTTTTCGGCTCATCCAAAATCTTATTGCCTAATAGAAAATATAAACAAAAGTCTCGAGAAAGGATTCGATAGCAGACACCAAAAGTCAGCATTGAAAACATTTTGTTCTTATTTTTTTTTTTTATCTTGAAAGATTAATTTAAATTCAACGAAATTTCTTGCTGTAAGCACCAAAAATTCAAACATGAACTTACTTTCGAAGGAGAATGTCAACTAAACGTTTATGTCCGCAAGTAGCTGCAGCATGGAGGGGTGTCCATCTTTCTGTATCTTCAGCATTGACGTTTGCTCCGGATCGTAACAGAAGAAGAAGCATTTCTTCATTGTTATCAATACAGCTCTGAAATTATCCGAGGATTTGAAATTAAAAATAAATCAAGCACTATATCAAAGTAACCGAATTAGATGTCCCCGGACCCACTGAAAAATTATTTTTCAATAGTATGACGTTTCTTTTTTGAACAATTAAATTCACAGTAAAATTCAAATTTCATCACACAAATACAAAGCTCAAAATGCATTCAACGGGTATTAGTATCATTTTGTCATTCAAAAATGGCTGAAGTATTTTGCTTCGAAGCCTGAAATTTCATTTGATTTTGAAGCACGAGACTGGAGTTTGTTTCATTCCAATTAATTAAAAAAAACCTTTCCACAAAATAAGTTTTTCAAAGAAAAGTAAAGAACTCCATCAAACAAAAATGAGCAAAAATAAAATCAAATAATCTACGAAGCGTGAAACTACCACAAATCAGCATCGATAAATAAATGAAACCCAAAACGAACAGAAATTACAATAATAACCAAGTCAAACTCAAAACGAGCAGAAATTAACATAAGTTGGGCTCAAAACCCCTATGCCTTCCTAAGGGCATGCGTGTAACTGAACCCCCGTGCAACTGAACCCCAAGCAAATGAACCCCCGTGTAACTGAACCCCCGTATAACCGAACCATCGTATAACCGAACCCCCGTGCAACTGAACCCTCGTGCTACTGAACCCTCATGCAACTGAATCCCCTTTAACTGAACCCTCGTGCAACTCAACCCCATTTAACTAAACAACGTGTAACTGAACCCCCATGTAACTGAACTCCCGCGAACTCAACCCCCGTACAACTCAACCCCCGTATAACCGAACCCTCGTGCAACTCAACCACCGTACTTACATTGGGTAAAACACAATAGGGTTATGAACCATAGTTATTTAACTATAACTACGGTATAGTTATTTAACCTCTAAACTGTTTTAAATAAAATGGCCGTCCCAGAATTTAGACCGGATGTATTTGGGGGAAAAATAGGGTGGGGTGGAAGCCCTCCGATCACTTTCAACTCTGAAAAAGTGCACTGGAAATTTTGATTTCCAATCGAATGAGCCCCCCCCCCCACAAAGTTCATACAAAATTTTTTATACAAAAACCTTATGTGTTAGCAATGAGCAACTAGCTTATCTTACAGCCCTTGCCCCAGATGCTGCTGGTGGGGTTGTTAACCCCAAAGGCATGGTTATTTGATCTTCAGACTATTTTGAACAAAATGTTTATTTTATTTTGATCGGATGTATCTGGGGGGGATGTCGGTTAAGAGGGAAATGCTGATTGTCCTGTGATTACCTTTGATTCTTCGAAATTGAACTTGAACTTTCCATTTCCAATCGAATGAGCCTCCTTCAAAGTTTTTACAATCATCACTTCTATAAAAACCTTAAGTTTTAACAATTTGTAACTTGCAATAACATGCAGATTGCTGATACAGGTGTATTAGCAATTTTTTTGGAACAGCTTAGCGTATCAAGATGAAACTTCTGGGGCATCTACCTCCTACTACTGCTATTAATACTGCTACTACTACTACTAATTCAACACTACTATTACTTCTACTGCTCCTACTACGACCTCTGCTACTATTAAACTAGCACTATTAAGGCTACGCATATCAAGTTGAAAATTTGACAGAATGAGGTATTTGAGGTGGAACTTGAACTAAATCAAAAGACACTATGTGCATGCAGATTTTCAAAATGGCATATTTCAAAAAGAGATTTGTGTATTAAGTTAGAACTTTTAGAGTGCTTAAAGGGAAAGTCAATTCACCAAAAGGAAATACGTGCACGCTCAGGCCTGGATTTATCACTAGGTCCCTAGGCCCGGACCTAGAAGCGCATAATGCTAGCGGGAGCAATAAATTATCATTGAGTAATTTTTTCCTGACAAAAACTGGACTGATGTGATATATCGTCGCCAGGTGCACTCTGCCGCCACGCTGCCTATTCACAGAAAAATTACTTTAAAACAACACAGGAATTCCATGGTCACTTATAAACTGTCAGATGTCTCCCAGGAATGGTAGCTGAGAGTTCGGTATTACCCCTCTCTTTCATCACTTTTCACTCATCACTTGTGTTCTGTTAACACACAGCTACATGGTTACACGGTTACACACAGTTACAGTTACATGAGGGTTCAATTACACGGGGGTTTAGTTAAATGGGGTTGAGTTGCACGAGGGTTCAGTTAAAGGGGGTTCAGTTGCATGAGGGTTCAGTAGCACGAGGGTTGAGTTGCACGGGGGTTGAGTTGCATGGGGGTTCAGTTGCACGGGGGTTCAGTTATACAGGGGTTCAGTTGCACGGGGATTCAGTTACATGGGGGTTTAGTTAAATGGGGTTGAGTTGCACGGGGTTTGGGTTGCACGAGGGTTCAGTTACATGAGGGTTCAGTAGCACGAGGGTTCAGTTGCACGGGGGTTTAGTTGCACGGGGGTTCGGTTACAGCGGTTCAGTTGCTTCAGGTTCAGTTACACGGGGGTTCAGTTACAATGGAACCCTTCCCAAGGCCAGAACATAATTTGCACTTTACTGAAAAAAAATATAAATGTTGTTACTTTTATAACTTTAACAAATCAAATAATGTTAACATTTTGATTACTAAATATCAGTATATGCATATTAAACAGACAATGCACATTCATTTGTATTTTTTCAGTAAAGGAAAAACTATGTTCTGGCTTGGGAGGGCATATGGGCTTTGAGCCCAACTTAAGTTAATTTCTGCTCGTTTTGAGTTAATTTATGTTAATTTCTGCTCGCTTTGAGTTAATTTATGTTAATTTCTGATCGTTTTGAGTTAATTTACGTTAATTTCTGCTCGTTTATGCCCCAAGGGCCTACTTACAACTACAACCCTTGCCCTGAGGGATGGGGGGGGTTGTCATCCTCGAAGACCTAATTTCCAGAACTTTCTACTCCGTTGAACAAAATTGCTATCTGAAAATTTTGATTGGATGTGTTTGGGGGAATGGTGGGCGTGAGAGGGGAGTTAGTTACCCTCCAATCACTTTCGACTATTAAAAATGGCACTAGCCCTCTCAATTTCCAATTGAATGAGCCCCTTTTGAAGTTTTTACGACAGCTCTATCTATAAAAACCTTATATGCCCCCAGGGCATAACTTACAGCCTTTGCCCTGGGGGTTTGTCATCCTTAAATACATAATTTCCAGAACTTTCAACTACATTGAACAAAATAGCTATCTCTAAACTTTGATTGAATGTTTTTTTGGGAAATATTGGGCGGGAGAGGGGCGTTATTTACTATCCACTCACTTTCGACTATTATAAAGGGCAATTTCCATTTCCAATCAAATGAGCCCTTTTTGAAATTTCTACAACAACTTTCTATATAAACCTTATATGCCCCCAGGGCATAACTTAAAACATGCCCCGAGGGCTGTAGGGGGGAGGGGTTGTCACCCTTAAAGACCTAATTTCCAAAACTTTCAACTACGTTGAATAAAATGGCTATCTAAAAATTTTGATTGGATTTGTTTGGGGAAAAGGTGGGCGTGAGAGGGGGATTAGTTGCCCTCAAATCACTTTTGACTATTAAAAAGGGAAATAGCCCTTTGAATTTCCAATCGAATGAGCCTTTTTTGAAGTTTTTACGACAACACTTTCTATAAAAACCTTATATGCGCCCAGGGCATAACTTGCAACCCTTGCCCTAAGGGCTGTGGGGGAGTGTTCTCCTCAAAAACATTATTTCTATCTAGAAATCAACTACGCTGAACAAAATGGCTATCTCTAAATTTTGATTGGATGTGTTTCGGGACATGGTGGGCGTGGAAGGGGTGCTAGTTGCCTTCCAATCACTTTCGATTATTAAAAAGAGCACAAGCCACTCCAATTTCCAGTTGAATGAGCCCTTTTCAAAGTTTCTACGACAACTTCTTCGATACGAAGTGCCCTGGTCTAAAGAAAAAAAAAATAATACATTGTGCCAACATCGTTCTTATATGCCCCCAGGCCATAACTTAAAACTCTTGCCCTGAGGGTTGTGGGGGAGTGTCCTCCTCAAAAACATATTTTCTATCTGGAAATCAACTACGCTGAACAAATGGCTATCTTAAAATTTTGATTGGATGTGTTTGGGGAAATGGTGGGCATGGAAAGGGTGTTAGTTGCCTTCCAATCACTTTCGACTATCAAAAAGGGCACAAGCCACTCCAATTTCCAATCGAATGAGCCCTTTTCGAAGTTTCTACGACAACTCCTTCGATATGAAGTGCCCTGATTTAAGACCAAGAAAAAAAAAAAAAATAAATAAATAATACATTGTGCCAACATCGTTCTTTACTTAGGCAGCGCTATTGTGCTGCCTATGATAGTTCTATTTCAATAATTATATTTTGAAAAATATGACATTAAATAAGTGCAAATGCTTACTATAGATATTGATATGGTTAAGATATACAAAGAAACAACATAGGTCATTCTTTTTATCTCTAATCCCTAAAAATTCTGTATCATGATTCATTTTCAAAACCGGAAGACATACAAACATTTTATGGGTGGTCTTTCAACAATCTTCAAGCTATTCTAAGGGAACTGGACGAAATACGAGTGCATCCATAACAATTCAAGCTGTCTTACTTCCATTAAAAACTACTTTAAACACTTTCCGCCGCATGAACATATCTGTTATGCCGCTAGTCTCTTATTCAGTTTAACCACGAGGCTCAATGCATATACTGTGCCTTTTGCTGAAGGAATGAACAGATAGCTTTGGTGGGATAGCACCAGAAGAAAGATAGTTACAGACGTCTGCAAAGCACCGAACAAAGCGGGGATTTCACCAACTCTTTCCTAGCTATTTCCTTGTACAGTTGAAATGATATAGGTATGCACCAGTATACCTCTTGAAAAACAAAGGCACAAGAAGTAAGGCTTTTCAGAGGCAGATAAATGGATTTGCTGTAGGAGATAGTCACTGAAGCCAGTCAAACCAAGAATTAGTAAGTTGCAGTTTGTCTAAGGTACTATCGCAGCCTATCCTACTAACCCTTTTCTACGTACTCTTAGTGGGATCAAATAAACTTCGAGTCTTGGCATAAAGCGGGTAGCGAAATCCGGCAGTACTTTTGCAAGATCTGCATACAGGGATGGTCGAGCTGCATGGAGAACGATTTTGGAGGAAGTAATTGCTGTCAACTTTCTAACGCAAGAGGATCAGATCCGATTTAGATGAGTATTCCAAAAGAGATCTGTAAATAAATGAAATCCCACGAGGAATCTCCAAACTTTGATGGGTTCACTCTTAAAGATGAAATCTGAATGAAGGCGCTGAACCTTCGGCCGTGAGATAAGCAAATACTTTGTTTTTACTGAATTAAAGCTAGCCTCCTAAGTATTATATAATTTTTCAATCTCCATGAGAATTGCTTGGAGGGATAGGCAAGCATTAATAGGGTCTTTGTTCAAAGATACGGCACTATAAGTTTTTGCGTCATCAACAAAATGGCGGTGAGAGTTGGCTAAACTATTCCCCAGACCTTCGATATATGCAAGGAAAAAAGTGGGACCCGGGTACTATCGTGGGGAATTCTAGCCTAGACCAGGTAGGACGTAAAATCATCAAGGATAACCATCAAAAATGAGTATTTAAAAAACCTTTAGCCATGCTCAAGAGCCAACAGTGATTATTCATCCCTTGACCATTTTAGTTTTTATTTTTTCTCTTGACCTTTTAGTTATCTCCGACACCAAACCCTATCGGAAACTTGTCAAATGACAAAATACAATAACTTCATGTTATATACCAGATCCCGTACTGTTGCTAAGCCATAAGGCAGTAGACTTTTCAGTTCGAATCTATGCAGTCGATCACTCAGAACGAAGAGGTTAGGATTAACAACAGATGCGCAAATAAATATAGTATAGCCCCTTTTCAAAAGAGGCTATACTATATTTATTATAAGCCATAAGGCAGTAGACTTATAAGCCAAAAGGCAGTAGACTGCCTTATAAGCCATAAGGCAGTGAACTTTTCAGTTCAAATCTATGCAGTCGATCACTCAGAACGAAGAGGTTAGGATTAACGACGGATGTGCAAATAAATATAGTGTACCCTCTTTTCAAAAGAGTTCAAAAGACTGTTCCAAACAACCAGCTAATAAAATCTGGTAATACATCGAAAATTTCACTTTTATTTCTCACCCTGTTTTGCGGAAAAACAGGAACAAAAAAAGTGAAATAAGAAGAAAAAAAACAGAAACAACTCTGAATTAGATTAAATTTCTTCATGTCACTCCTGCTGTGAGAGCCCAAAAGATGTTAAAAAGGCAATAAGCAGTAATGTATATGTACTTGAGCACAAAAAGGCAAATAAATGGAAAAAATTGCGAAAAAAAATCCGAAAAAAATACCAAGCAGTTTCTTGTTGAACTATCTACCACTTATTAACAGTCTACCATGCAAAATCGTATTAATCCCCTTTCCCATAACCATCACAGCTTTCTAAAATCAAATCTACATTGACATAAATATAATATACTTTGATGGAATTAAACCCATATTGTACCTACAAAGTGGCATTCTAAATTTTCACTATCACTGACTAAGGTAAGGAAACGGGCGAATAATCCAAACTAATCCACTAGCGGTAGAGATTCCACCTACAGTCAATATTAGGAAACTTAACAGACAAAAAGTCGATATAATACTAGTTCTGTATTGACAGCTAACATATAAATTTTTTCCAGCTTTATTTCCTGTAGCTTCACCTTCTAGCAGTAGTAGTCAGTTTCTAGTAGTTCCAGAGCAAATACAGTTATTTCATCCGAAAATAATTGAAATGTTCGTTCCAGAAACTTGAAAGTTACTATTTTCAAGCCCACGAGGGAAGAACACTCCATTAACAAACAAGGGTGTCGAGATACGAAGGATTTGCGTTTTTTTCAAATATACATTCAGGCACGTACGGAAGGGGGGGGGGGGCTTCATGCAATCAAACTGTTCTTTTTTTTATTAGTCCAAATAGCCAGACCCTTACAAAGGTAGAGCTTTTAATATTAACGTTTATATTAATTCTTAATATTAAATGTTAATGTTAATATTAATGGCATAAATAAATATGTAAAATTGAAAAATCTTAATTCAAGTATCTGGTACTGGAAACTGAAAGTAGGCAACAAACATAAAACTAAAAACACCTATTTTTCTACAGCCTGGTCTTAAATTTTCACAGCCACATTACCTTTCAGAGTTCTAAGCTAGTTGACTCTTTTTGATAAAAACTTCAAATTTCCGTTAGATTTGAAAAAAAAAAAAAAAAAAAAAACGAAGCAAAGAACCTACGCATTAAAATA
>JAQQPU010009420.1:0-18343 GCA_029168905.1 Artemia sp. Kazakhstan ARC1039
CCCCCCCCCCCTTTATAGCCCAGATAGAATGCAGCTCCGCCATAACCAAAGTTTAACCAAGTTTACGCTAGGATATCCAGGCAAGCAAAAGCTTCGTACTAAAGCCATTACTAAAAAACATAAAAACCATTACTAAAAACATCAATACCCAGCGATTCCACGGATTTCCTCCGTTTGTTATCCCTTCGTCTCGTGTTTATGTTCCTTTTTTAAATGTTCAGTTTTATCCCAACTTTGAGTATCTTATTTCTATCAAATAGTTCTCTTTACCTTATTTTGACCTTTCTTTCTACGATATAATTTGGGTGTTTTAATTCATTGGTTTATAGGATTTTTTATCTTTAATTAATAGTTAAATATTTTTTCTGACACAAAATTGCAAGTTTGGTAGGTTTTATCCCTTTTGCAAATAGAATGTTCTATCTTTATCCTAGATAGGCAAATTTCATAATGATTCTTTTAATTCAATTTGCAAAATGCAACGAGGAGTGTAAAACCTGCCTGACAGTCCTCACAAATAGGCACTCAATCATACGAGAAAAATCAGTAATTGGAGAATCCGGCTTAAAAATCCTTGATTTTGGGTGTTGTTCAAAATCTCTAATGCAGGAATGTTCAACTTGTTGTACCCTTGTGGCAGTATTTTTAGACGGAAATTCTTCGAAGATAGTGTTCCTGTTGGCCAAAAGATATTTTGTTTTTTCAGATTAAATGCTATCAGTGGTATGTAGTCAACTAGAAGCTATCACTCCTCTACTAAGATCAGATATATCCGAAATTCCAAACAAGGGATTTATTAACAAGATCGATCCGAATGACTCGATAAAATTCTGCGAATTTGTTTTTATTATGCAAGAGTCTAAATAAGGGAGTAGACAACTATGTAGATACGAAGGAGGATATTTGGAGGGAGGGAGGCAGTAAAAAGAAACGCACAATAAAAAGCAATTTGTATGATTTTTAGGAAAGTAAGGGACAACCGTAAAAATTTTGAAAATTTAGGAGGTAGGTGGGTGCTTTGCTTTCGTCGACTACCAGGCGTGACTTTTAATACGTGGTATTAATTCATGAGAATTAAGGGGGATGGGGCAAATATATTTCCTTATGTCTAGAGGGGCGCAAACCGAAAAAGGTTATTTTCTATAAAAGTTTCCTGTAAAAGGCGTTTTTAAAAATTTAGGGGGGGGCAAAGAACTAGGAGGACACGGTGCCCTTCCTCCCCCCCCCCCCGATTGGTGCAACAGCTTTGACTATTGTGGCTAAGCCGTTAGGGGTCACTAGTTGACTAATAGTAGTCTAGATGTATGAAGGATGACACATTGCCGAAGATTGTCCTTTTCAGCCTACCGTCTAGGGCTAAACCGAAAGCAGGTCGTCCGAAGTTGGGGTGGGAGGCAGTCGCAAAGAAAGATTTAAGGGAAATGAGAACTTCCTTGGAAGTTGATAAGAGGGAGGCATTGAATAGATTAGTATGGAGGAGGAGTATGTGTAGCTGTGTTTGGACTCTGGCAGTTTGGTGCTGCGGTGAGTTGTTAGTAGTAATAGTAGTAGATGCATGGCCGCAAATTGTTTTGTTTAATCATTACCTTGACCTAGACTTAGCACACCATCTCCTGAGAGAATTGGTTTTGTGTGATATGCTTTTCCGTGTAGATCCAATTGTCGAAGGCACCATATTGTTCCGAGAACCAATCTTAAATCGCAAAGAAAATATCCGACTATGCAGACACAGATTTGTATTTACTTTTTGCACAATGGGAGTGGCTGCCTAGGGTATTACCTTTGGAGGGAGGCCCCAAAAGTAAGTTATAACATCGATAATTTTGTATTTAACATAGTTCCCACAGAGAAGTAATGACATCAGATGGTTCATTGTGTGTTTGTTCAGATAAAGCTATTTAAGATTGATATTACTAATGACAACTCACTACAACACCGAGCTGCCCGAGGTAAGCAAAACCCATGTATGCTCCTCCTCCATTACAATCTATTCAAACCTTCATTCTTTATTTCCTCTCATGCAGGATTGCCACCCCTAGTGATTTATCACTATTTCTAGTGATTTTTTATGTTGCCTAGTGATTTTTTTCTAGGTAGTGATTTATAGTGATTTTCGTTCTAAAACTAGTGATTTTTTCCTAAATCTAGTGATTTTCACGATATAGCGCGTAGATTCATGATTAAATCGAACAAATCATGCAAGAAGCTAACTAATAAAAAAAAACACACAAAATAGTGATTTATTACAGTTCCTAATATGTTTCAGATTAGTATTTATGCAAATATACCACCTTTGAAACTTCCGATTTCCCACCATATGTCCATACCAGATATGACCCCAGAGCATTATGATCAACATAATAGGTGAACTGGTTAATCGCAAAATTGCAAAAAGGTTCTATACTTCCTGTTTTACAACATTTGCTCTGACATTTGCTCACGTCAAATTTTTATCTTCATATTTATATTGTTTTTTTTTTTCTCTGTAATGTATCAGTTCTAAATTAGATTTTCTTCTGTTAAAACCTTTGAAAGTGGAGTCAATGGTGAATATTAATACACCCTCTACACCTGCAAATAGAACAGAAATGGAGTAATAGAAAAATAAGATAGTACCTAGCCTATATATTAAATATAATTTTCTAAATAAAAATAAAGAAATCATTGAAAAAGAAAATAGGACTTAGTGCTTTTTACAATAGGAACCGTAATATAAATAGATAGATTAAATCAATTGCAGTTTGATGATTTAAGTCGACTGGGAGTAAGGGGGGGGGTGTATCTACTCTGGGAATGGTCTAATGATTTTAATTTTTACTTCTAATATCTAATCAGAATTCTAATAATTCTCCGAATTCTCTTATTTGTAATTGAAACACCTAATAAACGTAGATAACGTTCTATTCTTTTAGGTTTTAGATTTATGTGTTAATAGATTAAACAGTTTGTGGTAACGAACTGTAAGAATAGAGCAATACGGCTCAATAGTAACCGAAATTCTAGAAACGGAACTTTGACATCAATCAATACATCGTCGACTTATTATGTTGATTTCAAATGTATAAGATTCATTAAGCCTAGTTTTACCCATAAAAGGTTAAGAAACTGTGAAAATTTGCCTGATTTTTGAAAGAGGGAGGAAACACCCAATAAAAGTGAAAGAATTTTAAACAAAGTTAAACCACTAGATTCGGTGTATCAGAGAACCCTGCTGTATAGGTTTCAAGCCCCTATCTGCAAAAGTATGGAATTTTGTATTATTTGCCAGAAGAAAAATCACGGATGCGTGTTAATCTCCTTTTTTTTCCCCGGATGACCATATCGAACCAACGGCTCTAGAACATCAAGAGAGAGCTCATTTGAACGGAAATTAAAGTTTCTGGTGTCCCTTTTATTTGACCAAACACATCGGACGGCTACTAGCCCCCCTCTCACGTCCTTTTTTCCCCCAAAAATTGTTCGATCAATAGTTTGAGATAGCCATGTTGTTTAGTATAGTTGAAAGGTTCCGAAACTATACATTTAGATTTAACATGACCGACGCAGCCTCTAAGGATAGGTCTTGGGATAAAAGTATGCTAAAGATAATTTGCTAAGAATAATAAGGATATTGTATGATCTATGAAAACCAGTTTCATAGCCACTACGACAAATAACGGGTGACAGAATTGATTGGAATTGTATAACATGGGCTATATATATGCACATTAGGAGGGAGGGGGTAAGGTTAGGTTACTTTACCCGATCACACCTCCCTAATATGCAAATATATAGCCCAAATTACATTATTATTTAAACTAAAGTATTCATCATATTTTGGCACATATCATTAAGATTAACATAACTTTACTTCTTGGGTGTGTTCTGTATAATTAACAAGTTACCTTACCTTAGACCTTAGTTCCTGCTGTGCCTCCAGAGGCACCTAGGGCATCCACGAAAAGTCTCCGATCATCTCGAAGGTGTGCTGCAGCTAGTGCGTCTTCCCATTCAGGCTATAGGGACGCTTTTACATTTAACAAGTCTTTTCTATGTGAACGTCTCTGGGTGTTTCTAGGACGGCCTCGTCTTCTTGATCCTTCTGGTTGCCAGAAGAGGATGGAGTTTGGCAAGCGATTTCTGCCCATCCTGATGACATTCCCAAGATAACGCTACCTACGTTGACGGATAACATCTGTTATTAAAGGTAGCTGGACCTGTTGCCTGATAGTGTCATTTCTTATCCTCTGGATCCAGTTTATATTTATGATTCTTCTGAGGCAAGTGTTTTCGAATGATTCTAGTTTTTTCTTGCTGCTGATTTGGGTGCCAGGCCTCAGATCCGTAAAGTAGTACTGACAGAACATTGCTTTGGAACGGTCGTAGCTTTAGCCTCAAAGAGTATTTTTGAGATTTCCAAACTGGTTTGAGATGGTTAAACGCCCCGTGTGCATGTCCCAAGATAAATTGGACTTCTCTGGCGTTTGAGCCAGTGTTTTCAACTGTACTGCCCAGGATTCTGAACTCTACCACCTGCTCTATTCGGTAACTCCACACCTAATATCAAGAGGAGATCCACTGGTAGCCATGCTTCTGTTTTATTTGTGTCGATTTTTGGTCCAAATTGTTCTGATGCATCTTTAACACTATTTATAAAGGTCTGCAGTCTCAGTTTGCAAGTTTCAAGAAGGCTTATGTCGTCAGCAAAATTGAGATTTCCAAGTCTAGCCGGCTCACCAATATCAATCCCATATACCTCGAAATTATTTAAGATGTAGTCAACAACAAGGATGAACAGTAAGGGGGAGAGGACACATCCCTGCTTTACTCCTGTCATTATTTTTAAATATCTGGTTTTCCTTTGTCCAGTTTGTACACAGCATTCTGTTTCTTTGTAGAAAGCGATGATAAGTTTAATGATTTTTTTCTGGTATGCCATAATCTGAGAGTATTTTCCAGAGTGTTGCTTTATGTACTGAGTCAAAAGCTGTCTCACAATCAATGAACGCAAGGTACAATTTCTATAAGCTTATAATTAAAGACTGCCTCTTTATTTTTAAGAAGAAATAAGACCGATGCTTATTGAAATTTGTGAAGAGTGGGATACATTTTTTCCATAGAATTATAAAAAAGCCATTTTCAAAATTGTCGCTGGTTTTCCCAGTAATTATACTGGCTCAACTAGAGTAAAAAGAAAAACAGTTTCTATATTTTTTGGGAAAAAATTTGGGTTTTGGATCGACAAGGAAAAAAAACTTAAAAAAAAGCAAATATTTCGATTAGATCACCGATAACCAATTTTCAGTGATCGGAGTATAAGCTAAGGGTACCAATTCGGGAACAGGGAGGAAGCAAGGGTTTTATTCCATTCCCCGCATAAAGGTACAAAAAGACATTTCTCAAAATTTCAAGGGTATTTTCGCTTGAAAGAAACCCCATCAAACTAAAGGTATTTTTCCGCATCTAGGGTTTAATTTTACCCCCTTCCTGTAGGTGGGCCTGTATAGAACATGGTAAAAAAACAATTATTAATTATAATGATACAGTATTGTAATTCCAGTGATATCTAGTGATTTCTGGTGAATAATCAAGTGATTTATATGCTGAATTAGTGATTTATTTTTCACGAATCTAGTGATTTTTTTTTCTCACCGGGTGGCAACCCTGCTCTCAAGTCGTAAAAATCTTCTTTGAATTTTCTCTTGCGAACTTTAGCCATCTCATTCAGGGCCCACCTGCATTTTTTTCTCCCTGGATGGATGACCGAAAGCAAGATCTTTGACATTCTGTCACCCTTCGTCATGGGCAGCGCAATAGCGCTGCCTAAGTAAAGAGCGAAGTGGCCTTTTTTCACCAAGGCGCTTGTGTGGAAGGAGTTGTCGTAGAGACATCGAAAGAGGCTTATTTGAGTGTAAACTGAAAGCTCTAGCGTCCTATTTAAGAGTCGAAAGTGAGCAGAGGGCAACCAGCCTCCCCCCCCCCCCACGCCCAACAATTCCCCAAACACATCCAATCAAACTGAGATAAGTTATTTATGTGCAGCATAGTTGAAAGGTGCAGTAACTATGTCTCTGGCACAGGGGGTGTTCACCCCCCCCCCCCACCACCAGATTCCTCGGGGTAAGGGCTTTAAGCTATTCAACTTGCCCTTTTTTACATTTAGTATTTGCTATCGAGAAGGGTGGGCATTTTTTACCTTTAGTGTCCAAAAATATGAAGGACATTCAGGTGAAGACAAGCCGTGTGCATACAAATTGTCAAAAGGGTGTATCAGCAATATCGGTGGAACGGCTTACCGTGTCAAGCTGAAAATTTCAGTGCATCATGAGGGGGATGTTCAACTGGCCAAATGGCAATATGATCGTAGTTCTACTGCTGGTAGTACTTGTTCTATTACTGTTAATACTACTACTAGTCCTACAACTAGTACTACTAGTACTCCTGCTACTACTACCATGACTACTATTACAACTATGGCTAAGGGTATAAAGGTGAAACTTTCAGTGGTGTTGAGGGGGAGGAAATCTGAACTGAATCACAGAACACCGTCTGCATTCAGTTTGTCAAAAGGGCGTATCAGCAATATCTTAGGAAAAGCAAGCAGATTCAGGATTTTTTTAGGGGGTGCAAAATAGGTTGATCCGATAAACTTGCGTTAGGATCAAGTTTAATTAACAAAAACTACTACTACTACTACTACTACTAGAGCTAAGGTTATGTCCCATCAAATCTCACCCTATTCGCGCTTTACAGAAAACAAAGTACATTTTAAATGTTTTCACTGTTTTTAACTTTAATAAATCAAAAATCACTAAAACTTTAAGGAATAAATATTAGTATGTGTATGTTTCACTGTCAATCCACATTCATTTATTGTTGTTTTTTTCAGTAGTCTTGCCTATGATGGTGATCTTTTAAATAGTTTTTCGGTATTGTGAAAAATACAAACATTCAACC
Source organism: Artemia sp. Kazakhstan ARC1039 (assembly GCA_029168905.1). Classification (NCBI taxonomy): domain Eukaryota; kingdom Metazoa; phylum Arthropoda; class Branchiopoda; order Anostraca; family Artemiidae; genus Artemia; species Artemia sp. Kazakhstan ARC1039. The sequence continues at coordinate 6,937 of JAQQPU010009420.1, forward strand.
TGACACAAGGATCATTTTCAGTAAAGTGCAAATTATGTTCTGGTATTCAGAAGGCATGGGGGGTGTCAGCCCTACTCACCTTAGTTTCTGCTCGTTTTGAGTTTGACTCGGCTATTTATTGTAATTTCTGTTCCTTTTTGTATCATTCATTTATTGATGGTGTTTAGTAGTTGTTTTACGTTTGTAAAATTATTTGCCTTTATTTCTGCTCATTTTGAGTTTAACGAAGCACTATACTTTTCTTTGAAAGACTTTTTTTGCTAAAAAAATTTTTTAATTGTTCTATAAAATATGGCTTAGCAATTTTAACAATTCTTTCATTATGTCTCTAGAAACAGGGATCAGAGACATTTTTTATACGGCTTATTGTTTAACATGGTGGCCGGCGTTTCCTCTGACAATTCCTTTTGAAAACATTAAGCAAATCTGCTTCATTCTTTCGAAACGCTCACGTTCCGGGGCGTACGGTTTAACAAACATAATTTTTGGCTGAAAACGGATTGCAGTAGATTCGTGTTGAGCCCAGAGTTATGAAAACGCATGATGCAGAGCTGGATGTCAACCCGTCTTGGAGTTTGCTCCCTGAAAAAGATGCCCAGTGTGCTTAACTACCAGCATAAATTCAATCCAAACGAGCATGTTCTACTTTATGTCAACCAGGTTGTCAAAACGAAAGACTCAATCAGACCACACCCAAATAGGTCAAAAATCTCCTGAAAAGTACAAATGAAGGCACAGATTTAATGTTACATGTAATCATAGGCAGCGCAATAGTGCTACCTAAGTAAAGAGCGATATGGGCACAATGTATTATTATTATTATTATTATATTTTTTCTGACCAAGACACTTCTTATAGAAAGAGTTGTCGTAGAAACCTCGAAAGAGGCTCATTCAATTGGAAATTGAAGGTTCTAATGCCCTTTTTAAGAGTCAAAATTGATCAGAGGGTAACTAGCCCCTTAATATCTTCTTTTCCTAAAATGCATCCGATAGAAATTTTGAGATAGCCAATTTGTTCAAAATAGTCCAAAGATCATATAACAAGGTCTTTGGGGTTAAAATAGCCCCCTAGAGCCTGGGGACAAGGGTTGTAAGGTATGCCCCGGGGGCAATAAGGTTTTTATGGAAGAGGTGATCGTATGGGGCTTTAGAAGAGTCTCATATGGTTGGAAATTTAAAGTTCTAGTTCCCTTTTAAGAGTCAGAAGTGATAGAGTGCAGCTACCCCCCCCTGGCACCCTCTTTTCCCCAAACGTATCTGATTGAATTTTTAAGATGGCTATTTTGTTCAAAATAGTAAAAAAAAACATAACAATGGCTCCAGGGTTGACACAGCAGTAGTAAGTATATATGGAATTCTGCTGCCTGTATAGGAATTCCACGTTCCATGGCACCTTTCCAAGGCAGATTACAAGACTGATTATTGCTATTGTCAATTGCATATGGAATTATACAAAACCTACCAGACAGCTATCTTGGCCAACCAGACAGGTTTCTGGGCCAACTCTAAGTTTCTGGGCCTTTACGTTCCATGGCACCTTTCCATAGCAGATTACCAGACTGATTATTGCTATTGTTGTCAATTGCATATGGAATTATACAAAACCTACCAGACAGCTTTCTTGGCCAACCAGACAGGTTTCTGGGCCAACCAGACAGGTTTCTGGGCCAACTCTATGTTTCTGGGCCTTTACGTTCCATAGCACCTTTCCATGGCAGATTATTGCTATTGTTGTCAATTGCATATGGAATTATACAAAACCTACCAGACAGCTTTGTTGGCCAACCAGACAGGCTTCTGGGCCAACCAGACAAGTTTCTCGGCTAAAACGGGGATTCCCCACACAAATTTGTTTCAACTCCAAGTTTTTCAACCAGAATGTTTTTTTCGAGCTGACACCTGTTTTTTAGGCAGCCAATCAGAGAACTGCTTACATATGCTTTTCCCTTTGCATAACAATTCGTCATTGAAATTCCGTATAAAATGTTCATGCACTACAATTTAATTTCCATTATGTTTTAACATATTGAACATAGTACACTGAATTTTATTAACTTTGAAAACAATGGATATTTCATTTGTCAATATGAGTATAGTTTACTGAATTTCTTAGATAAAAAGCATGTATTTCCAGATAAAAAAATCTTTTTTCCAGTAAATTCAAATTTCAGGGGGACTTAGCCCCCCTCCCCTCCAACAATACAAAACCTTAAAATATGATGAGTATATTCGATAGAAAACGCTAAGTATGCTTTTTTCTATTATGCAAAACAAAACCCCCTCCCCCATTGTTTTGTTAGGAGCATAATTCCGTATTTTTACATATCTCGTTCAGAATGTGGCTTTTCCCAATTGTGTGTGTGTTTAAGATAGTCCGTCTTTTTCCGATCTATCTAAAGGCATCTGTGTCTTATCATGTTAGCGAGAGTGACAATTTCCAAACAACCGTTTATATATTCATTATCTAGAATTATTATTACCACATGCCAAGGCATAGTGCCAATAATTTCCTTGAGAAAATAGATTCTTGTTGTGGTCAATTAGGCGAGAATGAAGCCTTTGAAATGTGATATGTGAGTAATGTTTGAACAATGTCATCAATTTAAAATAGGGTCTAGCGTTACCGTACACTAAACTCGGAATTGACTTTATAAGGCAAATTATTTTATGACAAGATGTTTTTGAAATCCCCCTTCCCCCCAAACTCAAAATTTTATTTTAGAAGCCTTTTTAATTATTTCTAAAGTGCTAATAGATATAGAGTGCTAGAAATATCAGAATTGACTTTATAGGTCAAATTATATTATGGGGAAATGTTTTTGAAATCCCCTTTCCCCCCAAACTCAAAATTTTATTTTAGAAGTCCTTTTAATTATTTCTAAAGTGCTAATAGATATAGAGTGCTAGAAATATAAGAATTGACTTTATAGGTCAAATTATATTATGGGGAGATGTTTTTGAAATCCCCCTTCCCCCCAAACTAAAAATTTTCCAAAATTTTACTTTAAAAGCTTTTCTTTTTAAATATTTCTAAAGTGCTAATAGTTATAGCACTACAAACATCAGAATAAACTTTAGAGGACAATTTATCTGTAAAAGGGAGGTTATTTCCCTTACTAAATTTTTCTTCCTTTTAAAGGAGGAGGAAGATCCCTACAATCACTCTCCCCCCGAAAAGAGACCAAGATGGGGTGATACCACATCGATGCAAGCTGCAAGACCATCCATCATCAGATATGCTAGCTCTATTACAAGTTCTTTGGATCAGCCGGGGCCCTCTCATGCCAGCTCTGCACAGACCACTATGCAACCTGGTAGAAAATTCAAGAGGGAATGGATGCTTTCTCATAATGCATCGGTCTTGTCTGCTCAAGATCAGGAGGAGGTCACCCTTCATGCTTTGCCAGGGACTTCAGATGTACAAGTGCAGTCTGAATTTGTAAGTGTATATATTTTACCTCTAACTTATACGTGATTATTTACTTAAAAATGCTAGGAGAAAATGGGTTTTGTTGGATGGTATGGAAAAATGGTATGTGTTAAATATTCGGGAAACATACGAGTAGAAAAATGCTTCACTACAGATAAGACTATTGTGTTTTTTTTCTGAACTTTATGAGGGAGGAGGGCGGGGGTAACTATTTAGTTTAAGAAATTAGTTTGCGAGTAGAAAAATGCTTCACTACAGATAAGGCTATTGTGTTTTTCTGAACTTTCTGAGGGAGGAGGGCGGGGATAACTTTTTAGTTTTAAAAATTAGTTTACGACTAGAAAAATCCTTCACTACAGATAAGACTATTGTGTTTTTCTGAACTTTCTGAGGGAGGAGGGCGGGGGGTAACTATTTAGTTTTAGAAATTAGTTTACAAGTAGAAAAAAATCCTTCACTACAGATAAGGTTATTGTGTTTTTCTGAACTTTCTGAGGGAGGAGGGCGGGGGGTAACTATTTAGTTTCAAAAATTAGTTTACGAGTAGAAAAATGCTTCACTACAGATAAGGCTATTGTGTTTTTTTTCTGAACTTTCTGAGGGAGGAGGGCGGGGGGTAACTATTTAGTTTAAAAATTTAGTTTACAAGTAGAAAAATGCTTCATTACAGATAAGGCTATTGTGTTTTTCTGAACTTTCTGAGGGGGGTGGGCGGGGGTAACTATTTAGTGTAAAAAATTAGTTTACGAGTAGAAAAAATGCTTCACTACAGATAAGGCTATTGTGTTTTTCTGAACTTTCTGAGGGGGGTGAGCGGGGCTAACTATTTAGTTTAAAAAATTAGTTTACGAGTAGAAAAAATGCAATGATTGAATGGCATATATTTATTTCTTATGTTTGATCCGGGTGGTGAAATTTTTTCAATATACATATCAACTGAATTGTATTTTAAAGCTGATTTTGAATATCTTTAAATTATTTCGTTTACCTTAATCCATCAAAAGTTATGAGAAAATTAAGAATTTTTGAAGTAGAAATTCTGACATCTCCTAATTTGTTTCCGCAGCGCGTTAATTTGTTTCCGCAGCGCAATTCTATCTGACTTCAGAGGCATAATTACTTATAGGCTAATGGAGTATATATAGGGGTTAGAAACGTATTTTCAACCTGTAAGAATATTTCAGCGTGTGTGCGCATGTGTGTGTGTGTGTGCGCATGTGTGTGTGTGTGTGCGCATGTGTGTGTGTGTGAACGTGTGTGTGTGCGTGTGTGTGTGTGCGTGTGTGTGTGTGCATGTGTGTGTGTGTGCATGTGTGTGTGTGTGCATGTGTGTTTGTGTGTGTGTGTGTGTGTATGCATGTGTGTGTGTGTGTGCATGTGCATGTGCATGTGTGCTATTAAAAAAATTTGTAATTCATTATTCACTTGTTTTATAAATAATGCTATAAGCAAAAATTTGTAACTTATTATGTATTTGTTTGATAAATTCAAATCCAATTAAGAAAAAAAAAATTTTTTTGATAAAAAAGTGTGCTATAATTGTGATAAAACTTTCGTCAAAGAAAAAAAAACTTAATCCATTCATTTTCTAGTTTCAGGGGAAGCTATGAAAACTTCTGCCTTCCCTGGTCCGGGACTTCAAAGTATCATTGGTAATTGCCCCCTCTCGCCGGATGATGTTAGTGAAGGTATGCCATTTAATATCCCCCTGGATTTTCAATTTACAGCTGAAGAAATGGACAGTCTTATGCAAATTGTTGGACCTAATTTTTCCAGGGACATTTTTGACGATAGTTTTATAATTAGTGAATTGAGTCCTGTGCAAATAGGTGCAGGACATGAAAATAGTGTCACGTCCCCGGAAATTATGTTAATTTTATTTGTTAGCGTCTGCTCTAGGTCACTTACAAACATATAGGGTAGATTTTAACCCTCCCGAGGAAAACGTGATTGACGATGGGGTCATTTTAACAGACCCTGTAAATGTTCTCCATAGCTCAATCGACCGAATTCGAGCACAAATTGAGATTCGGATTCAGAAATGGGGGGGGGGGGGAAGGGGGGGGGAGGTTAAAGCATCGGTAAATCAAAAAGTTTATTTACGAAAGGGGACATCTGGGGATATTTTTTATTTTCATTTTTCAACTGGCAATCAAACTTTTTACCCTGGTCTAAATGAATTTGAGAGTAACTTTTTCAACTGGGTAAATAAATAAATATTGACTTTGGACATGTTTAACGAGAGGGGAAGCGGGTCCACCATTTTATACATTGAACACATGGATCTGAATCTCAGTAGATTTGAAAAAAACTTTATTTTAAGGGGAGCACGTAGTTGACGAATAAAATGCCACCCAGATTTGTCGCCTACCAAAGGGGTTCAGAGTTTCAATTTTGAAACGGGGCTGCAATGCTTTAAATATGCATTTTTAGCAGCAGCCCATAAAACATTAAAAAATGAGTCATCAATTAAAAATCTCGACAGCCTTGCTCGTAACGGTGGAGAAAATTTCCCTAAAGTAAATTTTGACTGTTTAGAGGGGAAGTATCCGGTGTCCTTGAAAGAGATAACCATATTTGAAAAAGCAAATGAAAATCTTGGGTTGGGGGTGGTTGTTCTCCAGTATGACACAGAATTTGTAAATGGGGGAAAGAAACCAAATAAAAAAGGGGTTTTATATTCAGTTAGGACACCGATGGTGGATAATGTTAAAAATTGGGTTTGGGTTATTTACGAACCCCCCAAAGATGTAAATTCCTATGGTCATTTTTTCCCCGTTACAGCAATAAGTCGACTCCTATCCCAAGGCACGAAGAAAGGAGAATGTCACTATTGCCCCATGTGCCTTTCCTCGTTTAGATCTGAGCGAACATTCTCGGATCACATGGGGCATTGCAAAATTCATGGTAATCAAAGAATTGAAATGCCGGCAGAAGGCAAAGATACTTTACAATTTAAAAATTTCCTAAATTCCCTGCTACAAGTTGATAAAGTATGTTTGGATTGTGAATCAAGACTGGTGGAGGTATCAGACCCATCAAGGCCAAATATAGTCAAGGAACACAAACTAGTTGCGTGTTCCTATGTGCATGCCCGTCGCGATTCCAATAATAAAATGCAGTTGGAAGAGTTTTTTTTTGGCTATGGATGAGGAGGGTAGTATGGAAAAGTTATTGGTATCTTTAATAAAAACAGCAAACGCCGCAATTTCACGATTGCGTCACACCAACTACCCAATGACATTATCAGATAAGGAGCAACTGGCACTAGAAAAGGGAAAAATTTGTTGGGTTTGTAGGAGTGCTCTTGCCCCAAAAGACGCGGTCCAGGATCATAATCACCTTATTGACCCCAATTCAACGGGAAAAAGTAATTTTCGGGGGTGGGCTCACAATTCATGTAATTTAAAAATTAAACAGCAACTCTTTCTTCCAGTTTTTATGCATAACTCTAACTACAATCTGAAGTATTTGCTACCAGCAATGGCACATCTTCAAGGAAATGGAATAGTGGATGATTTATGGGTGATAGACAGCTTTTCCTACAAAATCATTCCTAAATCATCGGAAAAGTTGCTTGTTTTGGAATTTATGTGGAAATTTGTTGAAGACGACGTTGAGTACACGAATAAAATTCACTCTCACCCGTGGAACACTTTGAGAACAATATGAGTAAATTCCTTGACAACGAGAATATTGAGGATGATAAAAAACTGCTTTTACTTCAAGATGCACTTCGCCGAGTGGACAAACATAAGCCCTATCAGTGGAAGTCCACTGCTGCTATTGATCACAAAAAAGAATCATCTCCTCAAGAGTCTGCTGCTGCTGCTGCTGCTGCTGGAACACAATTAAAGAAGGAAGAATTGGATTCAATTGTATTGAAAATTGGAAATCTAATGCCCCACTCATATCGTGAACAAAGTAAACGACTCCTAACCTATCTCATGGAAAGTGGTCAAGATCATATTCAAGTTGAGAGCAATGGGAAAGGGGTTATAATTCAGGGCAAGAGCTATAATCTACTTGATTTAATCTATGATATGGTTACAAATCGTAAAGGACTATTATCATTTGACGCTCATCTATACAACTTTCTAAATACATTAAACTTCCCCAAAAGTCTTATTAGCAATGGACAAATTCTAAAAAAATTAAATGAACATGCATCATTGTCAACATCATTAAAATATGAACATGAAGAAGAAGAAGAAGATTTTAAATCAATTTTGAAAAATACTAGCACACCACTGATAGCTAGACAAAAGCGAAGACGTATCAAGTCCCCACCACCACCAACCACAACTAGTATACAAAAGGGTAGCGGACGTTACACAACGTGTTTACGTTCAAAATGGTTGAAGTTCTGAAAGGTGTTTATAAAAATATTGGTGAGGTGGGGAGTTTAAGTTCACCCACCATTCTTTCCAAGGTCACTGGTGTTCACACTAAAAGTGTATAAGACTATCTACAAAATGAATCAAGTTACACTCTGCATAGAAATCATAGACTTCGTGCTAATCAATATCGAAAAACTAAAGCCCTTTTCCCATTGCATATAATGCAAGCAGATTTCCTGACTCTAGATGAGATTCAACGACGTCACAATACACCGTACAAGTACATCCTACTTGCAATCAGTTTTTTTAGTTGCTATGCATATGCCATTCCATTGCGATCAAAGAGAGGCGTTGAAGTTACTCAGGCCATTGAAAGTATTCTCGAACAGGATTCATATAAAAAAATTCAAACGGATCGTGGTAGTGAATTTGTTAATCCCCATGTTGCAAAAGTACTAGAGAAATATAGTACACTGCTCTATCATAGTCATAGTCCTGTAAAGGCTGCATTGGCCGAACGATTGATAAGAACTATTCGACTTTTAATTTCAAGATATTGTACATTGAAAAATACACCGGCTTTTATTCATGATTTAGATAAAATCATGTTGATTTACAATCAACGACCTCATCGATCATTGTCCAACTCAAGCCCAACGGAAGTTCATCATTCTGATCATGATACAATTGACATCTTTCTTAAACAATATTCCAATGAAATGATTGTCAAGAAAAAAAATAAATTCAATGTTGGTGATACTGTTCGAATTAATAGAACAACTAATGTTTTTGAAAAGGGGAATTACTTGTGGTCCACCGAACTTTTTAAAGTGGCAAAAATCCTAGACACTAAACCCGTAACTTGTCGTTTGCGCGATAACAAAGATGAAGAGATTCTCGGCGGCTTTTATGACTATGAACTACAAAAGGTTAAAAATAATAGTGAAATGTATCAAATTGAAAAGATATTAAACAAAGTTACTTGTTCGGTGGCTAGGACACAACTCTGATTTTGATTCTTGGATCGGTGTTGAGGATATTGACAATGCCCAATGATTTCTATGTAACATTTATGTCCAACGTTTCCGATCCTCTCTACAACGACTTGAATACGACAAGGGATTTTTGGACAAAACTTTCCCCCGCCATCAAATTTGACGGTGCGTATGAAGTGGCTCTTGTCGACTGTATTCTCAAAAATACCTATGACATCCTGAGAAAGGATTGTGTGTATGATATAAAAGTTATACCATTCGATTGGACACTCTTTGTTGACTATGAATGGGTTGAAGCACTTAAATCTAGAGAATATCCACATGCCAAATTGAAATATATTGAATATGATAATATGACAGATTTGTGTCGTACAATCAATAGAAAAATCTCATATCGTAAGAATGGTAAATAGGATTTACATTGCCTCACCTGTTGACACTGAAATAATTATTCTCAACGATAATCTGAGAGACGTTCTTGGCTTTAAACAGAATACGATCAATGGGAGAAATGCTGGCACCATTTACGGGATGGATCAAGTTATTTTTGCTGATTATCCACCTGGTTTTGCCTCGGACTCTTGCATATTTCTTTATGCATCCTTTGTGGAAACATCGAGAGTTGGTAATTCAAATGTCCCCCTCCTACGTGTTCTTCAACGAAAAACAACTCATGAACTTGTTCATCACTATAATATAAAGCATCTTCAGTATGTTCCTGTAAACTCTTCGTATTTGGAACTCTGTCAGTTAACACTAAGAAGTGAATTGGGTGATCTTCTAGCAATAACAAAAGGCTTAGCAGTGATTACATGTCATTTTCGACCCATTGTCGGTGATAGCACAATCTCCTAAAATGAACAGTAGAAGAATTCCATTTGTCTGTCCCGATATCAATTGCTATGTTGGTGCTTTGAGTCTACGTCAAATAGGCAATGGATTGGACTACTACAAGGGTCGTACTACAATGTCTGGCTATGGTCTTGGTAGCTGGTTTGCTAGGCTATTTCGTTCTGCACTACCCCTTGCCAGAAAATATCTTGTGTCTGCTGCATCAAATTTTGCTGCCTCCACACTACAGGACTGGGGGTCAGGCAAGATTTTCAAGGAGAGTGTTAAGGAAAATATTAGATCTTCAGCAAGAGCCGTTGGTGAGCAATTAAAATCTCGACAAAATGGGGAGGGATTGAAAAGGATGCGGGCGCGTTATTCACTCATCAGTCTCCACCCAGGCGGGAAGCGAAGGACATCAACAAGGACTTTGAGGAATAAAACAAGGAAGACCAATAAGCAGAAGAAGAAAAAGAAAAAATTGTTAGATCAAAGAAGGATTTCTTCTCTTAAGATGACTTATCTCCCCCACAAGGAATCATATCCATCAATCAGTTCCTCATTGAATCTATTCAATGCTGAAAATGTTGATGTCAGTGTCAAGTATGGCTACTAGGAACAATTTCATCCCCAACAACCCCTCTCAGAAAATATACACTTTCAAATATTTTCCAATGAAGACTATTTCATTGATTTGTCATCAACATTTATTGATTTAAATGTTGCAGTGAAGAAAAAGTCAGATAATACAACTCCAAATGCTGCTGACGGTCTCTCCTACGAGACCGTCATAGATTGACCATAGATTGACCGTCCATAGATTGTGTATTCTACACAATCTATTCAAACAAATTAATGTATAATAAATACATACATTAATACATTAATACATACATTCATTAATGTATTCCATTATTAATGGAACATTGGTGAGCACTAGCAATAATTTATCAAACTATTCAAGCTACATACAATTTATGATTATGACACCAAAGGCATACAAGGAGTTGAGAGGACAATCATTGGGCTATGAATATCGATCAGGTGTTGATACTGATGGTGAGTTGACTACTGCAGTGACCCAAGAGTATCATCTGGTTGGAAAATTAAATCATGAGATATTCAATATATCCCAATGGTTACCCCCCAATGTCAAGATTGACATAAAGTTACAGCTGGCCCCATCGAATTTCATTTTGAGAAAAACACTTCCTGCAGCATCCAAAGCAAATGTCATTATCACATCAGCAATTCTCCACGTCCGAAAACAACAAGTTATGAGCTCTGTTGCATTGGCAGTGGAAAAGCTAAGAGCCAATGGCAACAACATTAAACTTCTTGTCCCCCATACGATCACCAATCAACGTCACATTGCCACCGGCTCTCGTAGCTAAAGCGATTCCTCATTTATCAATGGAGAAATCCCATCAAAATTGGCTTCTGATGTTTGTAGTGCTATAACTATTAGCACTTTAGAAATATTTAAAAAGAAAAGCTTTTAAAGTAAAATTTTGGAAAATTTTTATTTTGGGGGAAGGGGGATTTCAAAAACATCTCCCCATAATATAATTTGAGCTAAAAAGTCAATTCTGATATTTCTAGCACTCTATATCTATTAGCACTTTAGAAATAATTAAAAAGACTTCTAAAATAAAATTTTGACTTTGGGGGGAAGGGGGATTTCAAAACATCTATCCATAATATAATTTGACCTATAAAGTCAATTCTGATATTTCTAGCACTCTATATCTATTAGCACTTTAGAAATAATTAAAAAGGCTTCTAAAATAAAATTTTGAGTTTGGGGGG